>JAPMNP010472902.1:0-12150 GCA_029874935.1 Atherina boyeri | reverse complement strand
CACACACACACACACACACACACATTCTGTTTCTCCCAAGATTCCACTAAGGTGTCCACTGCATAAACACAGCATCACTCCTCCTGAGACTGCTCACCTGCCACACCCATGACTACCAACATTGACACTGAGGTTTCAACATGCGCATGTCCATATGGTTGCTGAGTGGTTGTGTGTGTGTGTGTGTGTGTGTGTTGGGGGGGTGGTCTGCCATAGCTTCATCCGACCCACAGCTTGTGTGCATTGTGTAAACACTGGGCTGCAGACAGATGGTGGTAAGGTGGGTTGGAGAGGAACCGTGCATGATCATCACGACATCCTCGCTTGTTGTGTCGAGGCCCAGCCCTGTTCTTTCTGTCTGTAGCCGACCGGCTTCCTGTGTTTGTGCGGGTCTCCAGCAAAACTGCGCAAAGCCAGACAGGAGCAGGGAGGAGGAGAGCGGAAGCAGGGCAGTTTTTCTTTCAGCATTAAAGTAACGATGACGTCACATATGAAAGCACAAAGACACAAGATGATTGAAAAATCAAAAGAGAATCAAAGATTCAAAATAGTAAAAGCTGCTCTAAACAAGCTGGAGTACAAACAGGACAATATTGCATGATTTTAGTTTATTTAACAGGAACCATAAAAAAACAGTAAAAACATTAAACTCTGACCATGTTGACTGTTGAGTAGAGATACACTGCAGCAGACTAAATAGTTTCCATCTGCAGTCCCTGTGACAGGCAAGAGAGAAGATTGAAAAATATCTAAAAGGTAGAAAGAAATGAAAATAAGAACATAAGGATAAAAAGGAAGGCTGAAAGGATTAGAAAAAGATACATTAAATACATTACAAACTTTGCATAAAGTGCAAACTCATATAGCGTAAAGAAAACTAGTTTTATACAGTAAAACATAGAGTGCAAAAATGCTGATTGATGGGGACTAAAACTTTTAAAAACATACTGTGCAAAGAGGAAATTATATATATATTTTTTGAGAAAATCCTGCAATTTGTGCAGGCTGTCAAGTCTGTGAGGAGCTTGTTTCAATCTTTTAGTAACATGTCAAGCAATTAAACAGAAAAAAACCTCAGTAGATTTGTTTTATTTCAAAATGCATATATAAAAAAATTTTAAAAACTGAGACCTTAATGTTGAAACAGGAAAGCGGAAGTTTGAGAATTGTTGTTGTCTTGATGACAGTGGAAGAAGAACTGCTGCGAGGCAGCAAACAGGGAGACCGCTGCCACCTCAACATGGAGTAGCAAGACCTAGGCATTTACTGCTGAAGAGCGGACCCTGTTGAAAGGGATACCTGGCGGCCTCTACTGAATTTATCAGCCGAAGCCCTCGCAAATGATACAGCAGCCATTTTTTACAAAGTCAAAGGAAAGCCCGGGTTTTATTTGAAAGATGGCGAACGACTCTCCAGCTAAAAGTCTAGTAGACATAGACTTGGCTTCATTGCGGGTGAGTGCTGCCGACCGGAGCCGATGTTTTTTTCCTCTTTAGCTGACCTTTACTTAAAGTTTCCCGGTAAAATAGAGCCCGTTCAGTCTGGTTAAATCTAGGAAGTTACAGTCTGTTGTCTGGTGTTTCTTGCTGGAGGTGAAGTGCTGAAAAATGACCGCTGAGCCACAGCGAGGTGTTGCCAGTGTCTGCTTTTCCTTTGTTCGAGATGCATTTGGCATGTAGGGGAGACCAGGACGCAACAGCTGGCTCAGAGTGGACACTGATTATGATTTTATTTATCTCTACAAAGATAACATGATTTAAAAAAAAAAAAAATTTAAACAATCTGTCCTTTTCTCTACAGGATCCAGCTGGGATATTTGAGCTCGTGGAGGTAGTTGGAAATGGCACCTATGGACAAGTATACAAGGTTGGTTGGAGGCGCAGTGCATGGCCTGTCCTGTTTTCACAGTGGAGGCTCAACATAACCAATGCTTTCCTTTTTCTTTTCCTTGTCTGAAAGCAAAGGAAATGAGATTAGATGCTACTAAACCACAAAGGGGAGGTTGAATAGAAAGCAGCAGATGGATGTAGCAATTGAGCTTCTTGTTATAGTTTCAGCCCGATTTTATTAACAGTCCAGCTGAGAGCTTTGTTTAAGGGCTGAATCAGACCTAAGGAGTGATGCATCACTTATCTTTTATCACTTGCCTAATGGAAAATTAGATGATGCAAGCATAGGGAAACTAGCATAAGATTAAGCATGCTCGCCATTTTCACTTCTTTTATTATTTGATTTGATTTTAGATCAAATGAAATGTCACCTAGCATAAATCAGGATTTTTTTTTCTCAAGCTCAGTGAATGGGAATCCCACTCTCTAGACCATCTGCTCTTGGTGTCACATTTCCCTACTGAAAATTAACATTGCCACTGTTGAAAGACACCACCAAGGAGGGCGAGTGAGACTTGCATAGAAGTCAAGAAATATGCTTTTCTTTGCACGCCGGATAATCGTATGCCCATGTTCTTGTAGCCACAGCTAAATGTCATTTAACAGTGTGCAGATGTCTAGTTTGCCAAGCATGGCATTGATTGTTAATAGTGTTAACAGTTTAGCCAAGAAACAAAAGCGGCTAGCTAAGCTGAGAATTAAATTCTGACTGCTCACAGTGCTCTAGTGACCTGCATTCAATCCCCCTTTTCCCACTGAACTCCCAACATCTCTTCCTGGTTCCAAGTCATAAAGCAAGCCCCCGTGTGCATGTGCTCATGTGTTCATTACACCTGAAATCTGCCCTGTAAAGAGTGGCTACCATGTGGAGTCATGATTTTGCATGCTATCTTACCACCAGATGGTTTTGAGCTAGACGTATGGGACACAGAATTACAGCTTCTCCCCTTTTTTGTCCCTTTAATCTCTTTCCATTTGCTGTTCAGTGCTAATTCTATTTGCAAATGTTGCTGTGTTAAACTGGAGCTTGTTGAAGAGAGGGCTGTCAGATTAGCTTGGAGTTGACACAAAGACAGTAGTTACAGCCTCCACGAGATAAGCCAAAGCGTCTCCAGCAAAGTCACAGCCCAGCGCTGGAGCTTTGCTGCAGTAGCTTTCCATTGATCAGCTGTCGATCAGAGCATCGGTCGTCACATTGACCCGAATGAGCATGTGGCCCGTGAGTATGTGCAGCGGGGCTGGAGTGAAGGGGTGGTGTTGAGGTGGCTGCAGCTGATAGAAGAGCAACTGTCCAATTCCAGACAGAACCTGCCCCACAGCTCTCACAAAGCTCGGTTTGTCTCCACGCTCATTTGGGTCTGTCAGCCCGTCCGTCAGTTAGATCCACAGAAAGGAGGTGTTTGTCTGCGGGGGTTTCAAAGTCCAACCGACTGAATAATCACAACAGCCTCCCTCTTAACTGAAAATGGGGTGGAGTTTTGTCTCCCTCTGAGGCCTTTTCTGCTTTGTCCAGCACTCTGTCACAGTTTGCAAGGCCCTTTTTAGATAACACAATGTGACCAAGCTTCTTCACTCTTTGATATTTTGTGACTTTTGGTTCTTTTAAGACTTCTCTTTGAGTTTGCAAATCTGTTTTAAAGTTATTAGTTTGTTTTTCATTTTATATCATTCTTTTATCAACTTTTATAGTGGCCATGATAACAGTTAATCAGATGATGGAAACAGTTGTTTTGTAAGAATTTTGGTTAAAACCTGACATTTTGCTTGCAAAACAGATCAAAATTTGTTTTAGAAAACTGTACAGCAATGACATGATTTAATCCATTGCATTTGCATGGTTGGCCACAAATGTAGTCTTGTTCACTCATTCTTTAATGAAATGGTTCCTGATTTACTCACTTTGTGTTCACAGGTTTAGAGTTTTGTCAGAAAATGTTTATTTCTCTGTATAATTTGGGAATCTGTTATAAAGACTTGTTACCACTAATGAGGGATGACATCCGATGACTACCTAAACATACGCTTTTTGCTGTGTTTTGCTACTCACAGCTTTTAGAGTTTATCCCAGAAAATTGAAGGAAGAAATCTGTCCTGTAAGACTCCAAATGCCATGTCAAGGTTTTTGTGGCCACGCTGTGCTGCTGGCTCTCTCAAGCTGCGTGCGCTGCCAAGAGGGCAGCCGTAGCCCCTGGAGAGGTGCCAGATTACAGTCAACTTCTGAAAACACAGCACAGCAGTTTTTTTTTTTTTTGACTGACAGCCATAATGAAAATTGCGTATGGCTAAAAAGCATATTTTAAATCACTTAGTTTTGCTTTTGCCAGCTGGCTGATCAGAGTAAAAGCCGGGGTATATGAACAGATTGAGCACACTTGTGTCCAGTATCATTTAAAGAGATTTCCATAAATGAAAAATGCAGAGGGCATGAGGTGAAACAATTAAACACCTTCTAACAACCTGGCACATAAAAACTATCTTCAATAGTCTCATAACCAGCAGGTAAAGCAGGGGGTAGCCAGTCATGTAAAAGTGTTTCACCATGTTCATCTGCAACACTCAAGTGATTAATTAAAGTATTTTTTAAGATTTGTAGCCTTGCTACTTTAACATGCTGGTCTTACATTACACAAAGAGATTCTCACTGAGCTTCTCTCCTTTCTTATCAGTTGGCTCTTGGCCAGCTGGCTTAATCAACCTACTCTGCTGCCACTTTTTTTGGATATAAGGATTAAGAAAAAACGTTCAGACTAATGATAAAACAGAAAAAGACGGTTCTTCAAACTGAGTGTGGTATGTAGGGAAGATTTCTTCTGCTCCGCAGACTAGCCATATATAGTCGGGCCTGAGTTGCCCCGACTGACCTGCCTGCTATGCATACTCTGGGTGTGCCAAGATTGTGCCCACCAGTCTTTTCATACCTCTATTTCTTTATATTACAAGTGTTCATCAAGGGTGCTGAAAATCACTGGGGGTGTCATGATTACAGATTTTCGTGGAATGATTATCAGAGAAATAAAAAAATTGTTGTTATTGCGATTATTTGACAAAATCTTTGATGTGTAAAATAATGAACGCTACATGCTACTTAATTCTAGTGATGCACTGATATCGATACCAGTACTGAGTATCGTTCCGTACACAATGTGTGTGTACTTGTACTCGATAATCATAAGTGTACTGATACTATAGATCCCAATACCAATGTGAAAAACGAGCGCTGTCTAAAGCAACCCGTTAATGCAATGAGATTAATCTGTGGAATTAACACGTTAATTTTTTTTTCACGTATAATCAACTAAGTTATTTATTCATTTCATATTGAAAATCCGAATTTGCCATGATCTTGCTAAGAGAAGCTGATTTTCAACATGTAAGTGCTTTGTCACAGAAGGGAACCGAATCCACCAAAAATCACTTTATCCTACTTATTTTTGAACGTTCTGATATTTTTCAAGACATATTTTACGTTTTCAGAGTAATGTGTCCAGAAACAAAGTTAGTGCAGGTGCTATTTTAAAAATCCAAATTTGGCATTATCTTGGCAAAAGAAGCTGATTTTGAGCACCTTGTTGGTTGTGAACATAATCCACCATTTAAAAAAAAACACTATCATCCTTATATATGACGATTCTGACATTTTCAAGCCTTACATTTAGAGGGTGGCTGCAGGATGACCTAGTTGATATATCACACAATTAACCAGTCAGTTGTCACATCTGGCATTTTTGTCCAGACTCCTTACCAGTGAACTGTAATGGGATTTATTGGTACTCCATATTGGTACTTGTGTCGGCATGTACTCAATTGTAAGTATTTGTATTTTTACACTGTTTGAACAAATGTGGTATCAAAACATTTTGATGCCGACGTAACAAACTTTTATGGCAACCAAGTAACCAAGGAATCCCATACCAATAAAATCCCATCTGCTCTGTAAACAATAAATAAATATTAAATCTCTGTATTTCTCTCTGAGAGAACCAATGTTAGGCTAAAGGCTACAGGACCTCTACTTCTGACAAGCAGTAGCTAAATGTTTGTCATATAATACGTGGGAATAGAAAACAGTTGATTTATGTAAATAATGTGCACATGCATTACACGTAACAGGCTTTTCTACTGTCTTTACTCAGAATCTAATATCATAATGACAAATTTCCTTTAGAAAGCCCACTCAGAAGCAATTCAGTAGCTCTTGTCCTCCATCTTCTTTCTTTGTTTACTCCCCCATCCTCAGTGGCAGCCTCGCCCTGCCCTCAGAATTTGACGGGTTGTCCTTAGGGGGCAAGCTATGCCTGACGGGCACAAGGGGTGGGACCTGCAGCTCAGGAAAGAAATGGAACCTCTTGTGCAATCTGCTAAAAGCCTACAACTGCCATATGGTGCTGGTATTTACCTCAGGGCAGTGGTTGTGGGTGATTGGACCAGCAAGGTTTTTTTTTTTTTTAGATGTTTGTTCAAATATTAAGACATTAAAAAAAATAAAATTTAATAAGTAGGCTGCAGGAAGGCTTGTGTAGTCTGTATAAACAAGCATAAGCTTGAGATTGTATTTCAAATTCAACATAATACATGAAGGTGCATCAGTCAGCTCACCGTAGTGGGGGTTGAAGATGCTGCTGCCTGACTTCAGGTTAATCCTCATCGACCCCTGTGCAGCTGTGTATAGGGTATCCACAAACAGCACTTGAGCAGAGCTTATCCAGCAGTTTGGGGAAGAGCCGGACAGATACAGGATCTTTAAGAAATCCCTGTCAATAATCCAGTACTAGTCCATCAAGTATCAATACACAACAATTAAATCTAAGTTGCAGAACATGTAATAAGCTGTAAATAACTGGCAGGATATTTTATAGTGGAGGGGTCAACTTTAGCAGGCTATCAGGAGTTTTGTCATTCATATTAGAAAGCTTACTGCCTTGCTTCTCTTTTGAAAACATTTAAAACCATAGCAAGTTTCTTTGCTTAAAGTGTTTGCATTTGAGTCTCAGCTGATTAGAATCAGGATACATTGGGTTGCTGCTGATCACGCAAAAGTGTTTGGCAACATGGATATCCTTCAGTTGAGATTATGGTTAGGAGCAAGCAGCTATCTGATGCAAAAGTGACTCAGAGTAAAATCAAATATATGTTCTGGCTTTTGTTTGCACCACTGCAGAATTCTTCAGGGTTCTGTTAATTTAGATTGAGAAATTTTGCTCTTCTGTTACAGCCTTGTCAGCACTATAGTGCTTAACTTTAAAATTTCATCCTTGATTCTCCAAACTAACCACTCCTATGTACTTCACACAACACATACTTCACCATTTATAAAAGGAACCCTTTTTAAATGTGCAAAAATGCCCTGAAGATCAGTTTGGTAAAAAAACGGCAGAGGACTGCATACTTTAAGTAATGGTTGGTATGTTGCAGCGCAGTGGATTAAATACCATTGCTGAACTAAACAGCAGTGCGGGTCTTGCCTGCTTGCCTAATTAATAATAGTTGAATAGAGCTCACTTGTAAAGGTCCCAAGAGCTCTGCTGCTGATTGGCTGTGTAGCTTTTATGTCACACTCTGGGGGGTGTCCAGTGCCTTGCTTACGTTGCAACCAATGCTTGGGTCCCATATCGTCTCCGTCTCTCTTTCTGTTCTCTACATGCTGTGTAAGGATTTCAGGATTTTGAATAGAGTGATGTGTGAAGCATTTCGAATGGAATATGAGACTTTCATGCATCGTCTGACATAGTGTGTATTTCTTTTGTCCCCATCTCCCCCACAGTGACCCGCTCCCTAATTGATGTCACAAGACCTGCAACGTCCCCTGACTGTCACACTGCCTGAACAAAACTTTCTGTGTTTGTCTGTGTATGTGTGTCAATGCCAGTGTTGGCGTGTAGCTCATAGAGCCTCTTCATTACCAGACTTGTGTTGAGATGAGATACAAAGACACTGGGAGAGGGGACAGTCACTTGTCTGTGTTTCTCTTTAAGATCGCATTTTCCACAAAAGTCTTCAGTTTTGATCATTAGCCGAGAGGAACAACTAGATCCGATGTGATGGTTACATTTCAGTGAGAATCCCACTCGCTGCTCTCCCATCTTAAATAATCTACAGATTAATGATCTGCATGTATCTGCCATTTCCAGCCATGGTTTTTAACTTATGATTGGCTGTCGATTTGAGTTTTTGCGTCCTGTTAAATTTGATTAAATCTGTAATTCTGTTGAGGATGGACACCACCATCCGAGTTTGCTTTGTCAAAGCAGCAAGCTACTGCACTTTGATCAGTACATCTGGCCTCGTCTATTTCAGACTTTTTCAGCTTTCCATGTGTATTTTGTACTCTCATCTACACATTTCTCATCTCCTTGAACCATCATCCTCGTCTCTGCTCCCTCATCTTTGTCTGTGCCACTTCCATCCTTTCTTTTCTCGAGAGACGGCATGTGAGAAATGGGTCAGTGTGCTGGTATGCAGCAGCAGAATAAAGTGGAAGAGCCCAGAGAGGCAGGGGCAAGGCACGGGCCTGCACGTCATGTGCTGCTACTTACTGCTGATTGATCACTTCTTTTCCCAGGATTTATCTTCTGTGTGTGTGTGTGTGTGTTTAAAAAAAGTAAGCCTGGCAATAGATTTGTCTGCTTTCTGTTTCTGCATCAGCCTGAAAGCTTCCTAAATTATTACCTTTTGTCCACTCATCTAGTCACTCTGCCAGTTCAAGTGTCACTTTGGATCTTCATGTGACCCTGGGTGAAGGCAGGGGTCATCTCCACCACACTGCCTCATTCAAGCCCTTTCACATGTGACCTTTAGAAGAAACCATACCATGACATCCAGCAGCTCTCTCCCCCTATAACTGTGTGTACTAATAACATGAAACCAAGTTTGTTTTGCATCTATGTGGCTGCTCAAATTGAGCGCTGTGCTTTTTGAGCAATCAGTTGTGCACTGAAAGCTTTGCTGCAGAAGTAGGTTGAGCGAGTATACATTAAAATGTTGCCAAGTTTGATTGATCATGCATTAATGTAAAAGATTCCGGGAAGAAAAGGCTCTGGTCAGTTATGATGAAGCTGTGTGGAGATGCAGCACTCCTCTGCACTCTAACATTGCTGCAAAGTGCTGAAGCTATTCTCATGCTAGCAGTATGGATAAAAGAGGTAGCTTTGTTTATCATTTTTCTAGTGTTGAGTGAGATATCTCCCCAACGTTTCTGATTGACCTCTCATTGAAGAGTGCATTTTGTTAAAGAGTAGATTTTAACTTAATGTCTGTGGCTCTTAAGGCAGTAAGTCATTCAGTGGTTTAGTGCAGAGCTGGAGACTGGCCAGCAGCACATCTGGCCATGGTTAAGAGGAGCTGTGATGGAGGGAGTGGAGATGGAGGCCAGGGAGGGCTGAGTGATAACTTAGTGCCTCAGATAACCCCTCCACAGCCACGCCTCGGTGGCTGCTTTAGAGGCCCTTCAGGGCTGAGCTGCAGGACTCCTACAATCAATCTGTGGATGTTTCAGGGGCTGCGTAGCAGGGGGCCACATTTGACTACATTAGATTTGAAACAATCAAATTACTTTTCAGGTAGCAGAAACTCTGATTTAACCAGTTTTTATGATCAATTAATTGTTGAACTTGCTAAAATAAAAGGCCTTACTCATTTTTGTTTAACTGTAAAAACAAAACAAGAGGGGCCAAAGATTTGACCTTCATTTATTGACTCTGATTGGCATTGATGGGAACGCAACATCCGGGTGCACATGCTTAGGGTGCTGGAAAACAGGCTACAGCTTATTTGTCCTTTTCAGAAGTGCATGTTTATGACCTGCAACATCTGACATGGAGCTATAGCTCTGAGAATGACAGCAATGATTCAAGGCCAAAAAGAGACCAAACTGATTTACTTGTGAATCGGACAAATAGCAGCTCAGTTTTAGTCCAGTTGTGTGGCTCTGACGTGACATATCTCATATAGTTGTAATTATCAGAAATTGTGATCCAGCATAGTTGACTTAATAAAGTGTAATCCCTATCCCTCTATGTTGTAATAACTTGAAGTTGTTTTCCCCTTAGGTAGTAATGATGGTTACTGGGGAAACTCTAGTTCTACGAGTATATTGTAGCCTTCAGAGTACTGAGAGTAAACGTGCTACGACTAGTAATGACAAGCATTTAACTGACTGGTTTCAGTGGGAGTTCTGGCGTTTAATAAAACATGCTCTGACATGCAACTTTTGTTGTAAACACAGTGGATGAATTTGAAGTTGTCATGTGGTTACATAAGTTTCTGACTGGCATCTATACCAGTACAGATTAGAAGTTTAATTTTTCAGGCCATTTCTTGACTTTTCTTACACATCTTAGGTTTGTTTGGTTTAGTTATGTTTTAAAGATTTTAAAGAAAAAAATAGATTTTAAAGTTATATTAGACTAATAACACTTATTTTGGCATCTTGTCTGCCATGTTGCAACTGTCTCTTCTTGTAGTCATTGCTGGTGTGAAATGGAAGTTTCAGTTAACTAATATTCAGTGTCCACATCTGACCATAACTTGCATAATTTGATATTGTATTACCTTTTTAGAATTCTTATAACTGGTTTACATGGGATAATTGTAGAAGTGCATATAATAATGAACCAAAAACCTGAAATATACTGATGATTTGATGAAGATTTTTATGGCAGCCGGCCGTCAAAGGTTAGAGACATTCAGCACAGTCAGTTGATTTACAAGATTAGTTTTTAATATCTGCTGCAGACATTGACTTTGAAACAAACAAATGGCTTTTTTCCTTTGACTCCTTCTGGAACCTAATGCCAATTTATTTTTTATTATTAAGCTTTCCGTAATAACTATGACCCAAAGATGAATGTCATGATGGGGATCCGAGCAGAATCTTCATACATTACTGAAGTTTGGTTGCCTATTTGTCAGTGGTGGGCTAAGACTCGTATAGTTTGTTTATTGGGTCCTGTTGAAATACTCTTGAGGTTCTACTGTATGGTTGAAATATTCTGAAATTTAAAAGCCTTTATTTACTTGAGCCGATTCTTTATGGGTAAAACCATACTGCTCAATATATTACAAAGTAGGCAATCGATACCAATGACAATAAACTCATTGGATAAGGGGATAAAAGTACATCCATGAACTTGAATAGAAACCAGGCACTGTTGTCATTCATTGAGCTAATAAAATAACCCCCCTCCACCCCCCAGTTGTTTAGTGCTGTCACTGCAATAGCCTTGAGGCATTAGATAACTGTCATAGATGCTGGGAAACATTTGGTTTATATGGCCATAAATATTGAAGCCTCACATAGACAGAATTATAGAAAAGAAAACGCAGTAAAAGCATATATTTCAATTTGTCTGTTTTTAGCTTTGGACACATTTATCAAGGCAATATGAAGTTGTTATGATCAATAGCTTTAATAGCTTTGGCTTGTCGACAGCCAAAAAGAGATTATTTGCTTTGTTAATAGTCATCGAGTCATGTCCCACTGGCCTAATAATATTAATGGAGGAGGTACACATATATTTTCTCTTGCGTCTTCTCTTTTTTTGTGCGTTGCCTCACTGTTTGATGGATGTTGTGGCAATATTTGTGATTCATGCAGTAAAATTATTAATTTAATTGGCAAATGTTTCTCACGAGAGACTTCTTTCTGCTGATGGAGGTGCATGACCTGTATGCATGTTTGGCTCATTTTTAGCTGACTACTGCAATACTGTCTTAATTAGCTTAATTTGAAAGGTCCTTTTCTAATTTATGAATTGACATTTCTGATTCTAGTGAAAAAGGTCTTTTTCTGCATACTTTCACAGACTAAGTTAATGTCGGCTGTTTTATTGAGTTTTTATTGAATTAAATATGGAGTTATTACTGATGGACAGTCACAGTGTTGATGGGGAATTGATATGCGGCTGAGTTTCTTGGTTACACCTGTGACCTGTGAACCCAGCTTTGTAACTGCATGTGCGCTTGCATTGGTACATGGGGAACAGACAGCTGTAATGTTAGCTCCAGTGTTTTTTTCTAACCCCTGGGATCAAAGTGGAGAGGATTAAAGTCATTGTAAAGAGTCCCTCTCACCCCCCTCTCCTGCCCAGAGAGAGGAAAGGGGCCCCTAAGTCTACATAGCATTTATTGTTATAATCCATATAGTTTCAATTGACTATGGAATGCACTAGCTAAGATGACAATGTTTGTGCGGCTGAGGGGTGTCGCTCTCTTGCAAGTGTCAATGAGGTCTGTACTGTGTATTGATGCGTGTGTGTGTGTGTGT
>JAPMNP010472371.1:0-10208 GCA_029874935.1 Atherina boyeri | reverse complement strand
ATATATATATATATATAAAATAAATCTGGGTGTACCTGAAGATGTCTTGTGTGTCCAGATCTATATGCAGCCCGTTGATGAACAGGGCTGAATCCCCTGGCTGCAATCCCAGATTTCCTTTGAAGAACTACAGAGAGAGAGAGATGTCAAAATGACTGAATGTCCTGTTCACATCAAACACTAAAGCTCCTTATACAATACCAGTGGTGCAAATCGCCACACTGTGTAGCACATAAAGTCAAAGCCTCCCATCATGCATTCAATTATACTGTAAAACTAGCGGCAACGGTCAACACAAAACTGTAACGAGGCACTCTGACAGCTCCAAATAAGCACTGACAGCTCTGTTAAAAGTCAGTCTGTTTAGAGCTATCAAACCAAACACTAAACAAATCTAATTATTAGAGAAAGGATGTGTGCATGTGTGTGTGGGCTGGCAGAAACTGCGTGTTCCTGTGTGTCTGCAAATGCAAAAGAAAAGCTCAAAGTCGTTCTGGCGCAGTCAAATCTCATTACTGAAAGACAAAGACATCAAATTAATCATACTCTAGACACAGCAATTACAACAAGACCTGATTAACACAAATATTGTTCATCCCATTTAAACTGTGTACGTTGGGCATGTGTGTGTGTGTGTGTGTGTGTGTGTGTGTGTGTGTGTGTGTGTGTGTGTGTGTGTTTGTGTATGAGAAAAAGAACTGTCTGCATGCAAGTGCTGGTGTCCAAACTACTTCAATCAATAATCATTTCTCGCCGCAGGACTCTGTGTGCCTGCTGAATGAATCACCGATTCAGTAATTAGGACGTCTGTCTGCACACCCCCACCACCAACTCCAACTCCCATTTTCTGCACACCAAGATAACACGAGCATGGAGGAGCGGTGAAAAAAAAACTGACAAGAAAGAAGGGCGATTACCTATTCCATTATTAGCTAGGAAAAGGCAAACACGTTGTCAAAAACTGAATGCTTTTCAAGTCAGATGTTGTTTACAATTTATCACAAAATAAAAGGTGAAAGGAACAAACAATAACAGGAGGGGCAGTTCTCATTTTGAGATATTTCCCTAAAGAGGGAAGCTAGGAGGATCAGGAGCTGTGGTTGTAGCTGCATGCAATAATGCCATCTGTTTTTTTTCTTTATTGGATCACATTGGTAAACACTCAAAGCTTCACGATTCCTGACCATCAAACAATTGAGTCAGCGGGAAAGCAGAAGTACAGCAGTTCAGATGATGAAAAAATGAGCATGGTTATGCAGCTGTAATGAAAGAAAGTCAATAATAAAAGCTGTCCTTCAGAATATGCATGATGAGCAGAGCTCTGTCCGAGCATGCAACAACAACCATGAGAACTAATTAGCAAAAAGTGTATATCTAAAAGCGAATGTTTACTTTTTAAAATCTAAATATCCACAGCAGCTTTAAGATTTTTCAATACAGCCACTACTACTTTCATCAACAACTAAATTCTACATTGATGTTCAGTTTATTCTCCCAAAAGATTTGTAATATCACCAACAAACTCAAACTATAATTGAATTCTTCCTGTGCGATAAATATTTCTATTCTAAACGAACACCAGGAAACTGAGCTCATGGTTTCAGTTCTGAAAAATATATTTAATGAAATACAAAACTTTCTAGTTCCACCATAAATTTAAGACTGAAGATTAAACAGATTCCTGAAGATGAAGTTCAGACCAAAGACAGATGGGAGATTATACTGTTGTTATGTTTAATTAATTTAAAAAAGCATCACATGTTACTTTGATATTCACTTGAAATCGCCCCTTAAAGAAGTACGACTGCAAGCAAATAGAGCCAAGTATGTCTAATTATGTACATATAAAAACCATCTGCAATGTTGTTTTTTTTTCATTGCATTGCCGGGTATATGCTTTCATCGCAATCAACATGGGAACTGTCGGCAATCCCTCCCATTTGGTCATAATCCTTAAAGTATCAAATGCATACATATTCAAGGGGTTGAGAATAGTCCCAAAAAAACATCTTTAAATCATTCAAATATTTTTCAAAATAGCAATACCTTGTTTCTTTGGAAAACTACACGTAAAGAAAAGGAAAAAAATTAACAACCTATGTTTTTACCAAAAACCTTAATTTTCAGATATAAGGGAGGTTAATCAGAATTCAAAAACAAGTCATGCCCTCCTGGTAACTAACTGAGCAAACCAGAAAATCCACCGGGCCAAAAAGAAAACAATTCCCCAAAATAACATCAAATATTCATTAAGCAATAAAAAATCCTGAACAGTTTGGATCCTCTTAGCAGCACTTTTCCAATAAGTGACCTTAACAGTTTGTCATGACATGAAAAAACCTGCAGCTATTAGTCCCTTTTGACTGCATTGGATGAGCACAAGTGCATCGGATGAAGGTTAACAGTGTGCATTATGCTTATCAATAATGTATAAATAAATAACTTAAATGCAAGTCAAAGTGTCCCAGATATGTTAGACTCTTTCTCCAAAATGTTGGAGTCAAACCACGAATACAAACAGGGAGGCTTGAAGGAGGACTTATAGTTGGGGTTGTGATCTTAGCTCAAACCTAAATACTGGTGACATTGGTCACTACTGTTAAACCAAATGAGAAAGAAAAAAAGATTGGAAAAAAATCCTTTTAATCAGAGGTATCAATGTGTTGATTACTTTGAATCTTTATGTCAAAAAAACCAAATGGAAAATAACTTTTTTCTAGATACTTGAAATATATAAAAATTTCTATGTGTACCTTTTGATTTTCATCGATCTCTCTGCGGATGTCAGCGTTGACCACTGTTTTTGTGATAGACCTGTGAGGCAAAGAGAGCAGACTGAGCTTTCACCAAAGCTTCTTATTAAACTACTGTTAGTGTGTGTTATGTTTATCGTCTCTACCTGGCTTTAGTGGGGAAGTTCTGGCTGAGGTCTTTCATAACATTGAGGGCATCAACAGCAGGAGCAGCAAGGATGCGAGCTGCTGTCTGGAAACTCAGATCTATAAAAAAAGAGAAGGTGGGGATAATATGGAGAAAAAGGCAAGAAATAAATGGGAGAACTAAACTAACTAAACTCTTTATAATCAATGTTAAGTAAAAGGTAAATTCTACTCATGTCCAAACAATTTCATGTAACTTCTGCTGATACATTTTAGTCTGGACACTGAAACACAAGCATAACTCAAACAATCAGAATTTCACTACTATTTAAGAATTCATCATCATGCTCGTCATTAATCAAAACTATTCTAAAGCCCTAAAGCATGTGAGGCTCAGTTGAAATGAAAAATATATTGTATATACAGTATGGTGTTTACATACATATCTTCTCTAGGATCTAAGTGTAGAAAAGATGCAAGCTTATGGAGCCTGGGGTTTCCAGGGAGATAAAGAATGTAGTGAGGATTATTTCAATGCAGTGAGCATCTCTCTACTGGTGTTGTAGCCTGTGTGATTATTAGCCCCTGGAGGTCCTCTTCTCCTTGTAAACACGCTGAGCTAATGAGTCCCAGTAGGTTAGAAGATAAAGGCAGGTGCCTGCATGTCAGTCTGACAGTAAAGCTCAGCCCCCTCATCCCTTTGCATCCTTTAGTTGCTACAATTAAAGCAACTTCACACTCACATCCCGACCACGCCTGATGATGGAAAGGGATTTTTATGCAAATAATCATTCCATGAAAATATACACTGTCTGTATCAGTATGTGTACTGTAAGAAAATGGATAGAATTTAAAAAGCACCTATAAGTTATGTTTGTGAAAATGAATTTGAATAATGGATCAATAGATGATGTAATCTTAATCAATAATGTTTTAATGACGCAGCAGACAATGCGCTCATATTTTCAATATATTAGAAGTCACATGTATTAAAAAGAAACTGATGAAAGCCAATCACGAATCAGGTCCGGCACACTCTAGTTCGGTACGGTACGGGTTGGTTTGCAATCTTTTGCATTTCCTCAGTCAAAAACTTCAAAGGGTACTAGAATATCTGACTTTTGTGGGACCTTTCTGTTTGGTACCCAATCTTACCAATCCGACCCAAAAGGGTGGAGCTTGAAAAACTGCAATCCATTGATTGGTCGAAAGAATCATCACTTCCTGTGTGACTCGACAACAAAAACAAAGCAGTAACAGCTCCACGTTGTTGTTTAAAGCCAAAAAGAAAGAACACAAAACTTCTGGATATCCACCATTATTCTCCTTTGTTTATGTGCTATGTTGTTCTTCATTATAATTCAAAGAAGGCATCGCACCCCTATGATATCATGCTATTATGTAGCTGATGCATCTACCGCTGTCCTGCCAATTTGCTGCCGACTAAGTAAAGGTACAGTTGGCTGTGGAAACTGTGGAAATTTACTGAACCGAACAGCACCAAACCTTCCCGTACCGACCTGGACCTGCTGGTGGAAACTTGACTTGTGTGATCAGATACGTGTGAACCTGTAAAGCCATAAAAGACCCTGCAGATCATGAAAAATTGATCTGATTTAGTTTGGGAAAAGAATATGGGTTTTTTGCCATTGTATTATCATCTTTTGTCAGCCGTAGCTGACAAAACTCTGTTTGACTCCTGTGGGTGTCCTCACACAATCATAATAATTGATTCTGTGAAAACTGACAGGAATAATGCCTGCAGGTGTCCAATGTAAGATTACACAGTCTCTTAGTCTATATTTGCTTGCTTGCCAATATGCGAGCTCTGTCAGTTTTGATGTGTGTGTTTCATGCTGTTGTACAATTATTTATAATAACACAAACAAATGCTTACTCATATGGTCTGTTGGTACTGACAAATTTGGCCATTCAAGGGGTAACGGCAGAAAAAGATAAAATTTCCCAATCACAAAAACAGGAAAGCGTAATTTGGAGAATGGCCCACCTTGCATTTGCCAGACTTTGAGAGGAGCCATTTCATTGGTGCTTTCTACTAAATGCTTCCTCAACTCCTTTAGCTGTTCTTTCAGTTCTGGATAGAGGGTCCTGGTGAGAGACAGACAGATAGACAGAGTAAATGCACCTGCTAAATGACTAATTGAGAGAGAGTGGTTGAATTCACAGATTGATTTAGTTATTTTCAGGTTAGTTGAGCAGAGATGGGGTTGGTCATTCAAGGGAATTAAGTGCGGAGGAGAAAAAAAGGAAAAGAGAAGGAAAAGCCTTGGCTAGAGTGAGTGTGGTTGGTGCGGTTCCTGGAACAAAACCAAGCTTTGAATTTTTATCACAGCCTAACACTGAGTCACTCACTTCAGTTTGCCAAAAAGGAATCCCTGGACCTCATCCACTGGATCATTCTCCCCAATCACTGTAGCATTCACCTCCGCCCCTGAAACCACAATCAATTGACTTGATATTCATGTCAGGACTCCTCTGGGATTACATCAGTATGGGCTTGTGTGTACTACTGTAAATGTGCAAACCTTGGACTTGTGTATCATCCTTTGCCTTGTACTCCTGGTTTTTGATGGCCAGCTCCACTCCATATCCTGACAGATACACGCTCTTTCCATTTGAGTTCTGGAGGGAAATGAGGGGACATTGTAAAAATGCTGGAAAAAGAAGTTGTCCTTATTCTTGATGCAAGTACTTACTGGAAGGGCTTTTAAGGAAATGCTTAAATGAATGAAAGACACCAGCTCTGTTAAACAACATTTGACTAATTTTGTTCAATCTGCACCGCTGACAAATATAACAATGTTTATGTTGTAAAAGACTCCATTAACCTCCCTGTAGTAATCTCACCTGTAAAAGATGCATTAACCTGAATTACAAGCATGTGCTTCAGTGACCATTGAAGAGTGCAGACAACCATCTGCTTGCTAAGCACTGAAGACACAAACTGGTCCCTGACTGGCCCTGAAGACATGAAGTAAAGCATAAGAGTTTCACCCTTTTTAGCTAGGCATAAAGACTTCATGCTTAACAGACAGATGGTAAGAATAAGTTAACATAATCAGATGGAGAAAAAAAAAAAAGAAGAATATGCTGTATTTGCATGTGAGGAGAGAAGCAATCCAACTTCATCTTGGCATGAGGAACAAGAGAAACATTTATCATCCCAGGTGTAAATGAGGAGCCTACTTATTTTCAGAAGTGCCCCCGAATCATTATTTTGCCATATGTTAAATAATATGGTCATTTATTATATACTCATGTCGCACTAGGGATAAGTATCATTAAGATTTTATTAGTACTACTAAATGTTATTGCTGATCTATCTGGTACTTAAACTGTATTCTCACTGGTTCTATTTGATATTATTGACTGAATTAAACAAATTCACTATTCACTTAGGAGTTAAAAAAAAAAGCAGCAGAACTTTAAAGTTTTGTTTTATGTGTAGTTATATGTGTAGCTCTTAAAGATAAATGTTCAAAGTGCAGGGTCTCTGAGGATGTGTCCGTCTCTGTACCCTGTACTGTGCTGCAGAGAGAGGCAGAAAAAAGGGCCACTGCCCACTCAAACAGGCTCCTGCAGGTCGGTCTCTTTATATAGGGGAGAAAAAATGCTTTATAAACAAATCTCTTCAATAAAAAGGGAGTAATATTTATGCAGGGATAAAATGTCCTTGAGCCTGATTAATTCCAGGTTACTGCCCCCAAGCCACTGTCAATTGTGAAAAACAGAACGTGGATCAATTGGCTCGTCTCTCAATCTATGTGAAACAATCTTATTATTCCCACTGGACCAAATCAACACTGTTATTGTGTGTGAAACACCTACAGCCACGTAGTGACGGAGCACATAATATGCCGAGCCTTCGTTGGCGCTGGATGATATGAATTGGTGAAACCTTTGGAAATCTGGCTTCCCAAACTCAGCATAGAGAATGACAACAGGCGCATCTGGATTCGATCCTGGGTATCTATGATCACCTTTGAAAAGATATGGCTTTGGCCTGAAGAAGAGACAGTGACATTGCTTATAAGATTAGTCATTATTTTACAGATTCACAGGCATTGCTCTTTACTTAGATGTGCCTGTCTTTACCTTTCTGGTGCAGTTTTCAGCAGTGTTGCCAAGTTTTCTATTTCACATGTCTTCTCTCCATGAACACTGATAAAAGCTGAGCAGCCAGAAGGAGGAGGTTCAGTAGAAGCTATCTACAAATATAATAAAACAACATCATCAATAATATGCTTCTCCAAACATGCATTTACAAGTAGAATTGAGGTGATTCTCCTGTTACCTGTTGGAAGGAATATACTGTGGAGGAATAGGCTCTCAGTGAGAGGGCAAACTTCAGCATGTTCAACTGGACAGAGCTGAGCAAAGCACTGGCTTTCTTCACAATCAGCTCATAGTAGGCTTGATCTGTGTCTGTACAAGAACAAAAGACATAAAAAAGACATTAATCGAAATCGCATTGTCAGATATTAGTAGCCATTTCCTCTCTTTCTTTTAAAATCAGATGCCTGTTTAGATTTTGTTATAGCCATTAGGCTATAACAGTTGTTAAAACAGAACAAAAAACAGAGTCGGCAGTTTCCTTCTATCACTTTACTGCATGCAGAAGTAGTTGACAAAAACAATGAAACTGCAATTACTGCCATGGTGCAGCACACACATCATAAATTCAGCTGATTCCAGCACAGACTCTCAAAGTGAAAGTACCCTTTAGAGTCTGAGGCAGTTTTATATTACCATCGTGTTCTCCTTCTATGTTAAGATTGGCCTCCACAAAGTCCCAGAACTTGTCCTGGCTCTCCTCAGCCATGAACTCACTGGGGAAAAAGAACATTATTGTGGCAGTTTAATGAGCTGACAGTGCATAACACAAATTGACTAAGAAGTTTTTATTCTGCTCCAAAGTGAAAGAAAAAACACAAAGAGTACATTGTCTTAAGTTGTTAAGCAGTCATGATAATGCTCACATATTAGTGAAACAGCAGTTTAAAGTTACAGTGTGTAACAAAACCCAAGTTCAATGAAAGAAAAATGTAATAAATCAAACTGTGTTTCTACCGGCATCTAATCCCTTGAATAAAATGACTATGTTTTTATTATCTTAGAATGAGCAATTAATTTCTACTTGCCGTGGATTCACATACATGGCAGCTGCCATACTTTGTGCCATCATTTTTACTATGGTGTCTCAGAATAGATAATTAACACTAAGTGTGAAGTGAAAACCCTCTGAGCTTTAAAACTGCACAGTACCTGCTTTGTATAAGTAACACCTTAATAGGCACTAAAAGTAGTTACCTGCACTGCCCTACAAAGTTTCAAAGTAGTGCAGTCATCACTGCACCTGAGGCCACTGGATCCACTTGCAGATGAAAACATGCAAGAATTTTGGCCATTAATTGCAGCTGTAATTTACATGCACATTTTTACCATAGCGATAACTTAATTTCACAATTAATCGCAGTATTAAATGCCACGATTATCTAATCGAAAACATCCCTCAATATCATCACTTTACATAAAAGATAATGTCTGAACCTTAATGGCAAATCAGCACAACTCGCGCACGGACCGCAAAACAAAGATATTTGAGATATCAAATGCGTCATCCTCTAAATTCAAGGCTTGGAAACTGTTGGAATCTTCATACATAATAAGAATAAAGTGGTTTTTGGTGGATTATATTAACAGCTGTGACAAATCACCTACATGGCCAAAATCAGCTTCTCTTGCCACTTATTAAATAAAACCAGTATTAATTCTGTTTCTGGACATCCAATGATAAAATCCTAAATGTAAGGCTTGAAAACTTTCAGAAACTTCATAAATAAGGATGATAATGTGGTTTTTGGTGGATTCGGTTCAATGCTGTGACAAGGCACCAATGGTCAAAATCAGCTTCTCTCGCAAAAAGATAAGGCCAAATGAAGATCTAAACCGTGGTATGAGTAATTACTTTGTTGTTTAAGCATTAAAGAAAAGAAAAAGAAAAAGTACAGAGTATGTACCAGAGTATGTATGTGTATATACTCTGTACTTTTTTTTTTTTTTTACAAGATAACAACAAAGTAATTACTCATGCTACAGCTCCTCGGTGCAGCCTTCCCAGGTTTGAGTGCTGACCTGGGGCTCTTTGCTGCATCTCATTCCCTGCTCTCTCTGACCCGCCTTCCTGTCAACCAACTATCAAATAAAGGCAATAAGAGCCCCCAAAAAAACAAAAAACAAAAAAAACTTTAAAAGGCGCTAACTCTACAGATTAATCTCTTTGCGTTAATGCAGTAATTTTGACAACTCAAATTTCAACTTAAAGACTTACAACGTGTGTTGATGTGATTTTACTTATTTATAGTGTTGGAATATACATTAATGCTTAAAGGAAAAGTACCTGTTTTTTTTTCTTTTTTTTTTACCTTGACCTTATTCATGGCATGAAATATATTCATAAACTCTCCCGGACAATTTTGGAGTTACTTGAAGTCTATCGGAAGATATTTAGATCAAGCTTACTGGCGTACATATCCATTCAATGAAAGTTGTCGGGGCAACATCATTTCAGCCTCTAAATAAGACATTATCTTCCACAAAATGCCTTCATTTCACCAGTGTTTAGTGATTAGTTGCTATACTATCCCTCTGTGCCTTCAGAGCAGCTTTGTTGTCGTCCAAAACCATAGATATAGAGACACAAACCGGCTACGATGACAACACTACATAAGAAAATGCCTCTGATTATGCCGTTGCCTCGACAACGACAGTGCAATGGATCTAAATATCTCCCAATAGACTTCAAGTCACTCTAAAATTATCTGGGTGAGTTTATGAACATATTTCATGCTATAAATAAGGTCCAGGTTACAAAAACAGTACTTTTCCTTTAATAATTATGGTAATGGTAAAATCACAATAATTTGCTAGTTGCTACTCACTAGATCTTCCACAGTGTCAGTGTCTGCTGTGGTTCACACACATGTAATTTGCACACCTGAGGGATCAAAAGAGTGCCTTGACAGACCACCATAAAGGACCCAGAGGTGCTTCCAAATCTTTGTTTATCCAAGAATATCTGTAATCGTGACGTTCCTACTTTACTACTAGATGTCAATGATTTTTCTTACACACTGTACCTTTAAACTAAGCTAAAGTAGAGGACAATCTAATGAGATGTAAGAAATTTTCTTATCATATATATATATATATATATATATATATATATATATGGGAGGTGCAACAGTGGCCTTTCTGTGTGGAGTTTGCATGTTCTCCCCGTGTCAGCGTGGGTTCTCTCCGGGTACT
>JAPMNP010470133.1:0-12065 GCA_029874935.1 Atherina boyeri | reverse complement strand
GTCTGCGTTGCACAGAGCGGTAAGGCCGCGCAGCCGCCTATTTAGAGGAGAGGCTGAGCCAGTCTCGCTGTCGCTGCACGCCAAAGTATTACCTTCCTAACTGGAGAGTCCTGTTTCACCAAAGAGCTATCACATTTCATAACATGGAAAAATAACACTTTAGCAGGGGGGTCAGGTGGAGAAATGGCACCTCTAAATGAGGGTTAAGGCCATATCATTGTCTTCTCTGGCAGAGCCACCCCCGCCTCCAATAATTCTGCTGACCTTCGGTGCCATGCGGCTGGTTCGACATGGAAGGGTGAGCTGCCGGGGAGGCGATCCTTTTCACGCAGTCCGTTCCCCTCAAAATGGCTTTTTCTTCTCCCAGACAATCATCTGATATGGAGGCTGAATGAAATCACAGATTACATAAGAAAGGTCCTCTCTCTGGCGCCGATAAGGGCTGCACCTGAAGTGACTGCTCTCACCGCTCTCCTCTCATCTTCTTCTCCCTCATCTTTCCTCTTCTTTGTGTTTATCAGCCTTTTTCTCCCCTCCATGTTCCTCTGCTCTCTTTCTCTTTTTCTTTAGAACTTGAGCTCTTGATTTTAAAATGTCAGTTTCAATGGGCAGAGCAGATTAATATGTAAATATCTGTAAGCTTTTTAGTTTTCATGATTAACTGTTTTGCAGGGTAATGTTTAAATGAGAAGGTTACTTTGACAGTGCATGTTATTTCTCAGGTACGTGATGCTCAGTTTTCCTCATACTTTTCAGTCTAATGTTTTTACTTTTATGTCTTTTTTTCTATAATATAGGGACATCATTAAAGGAAATATTTCCCCTTTGCAGCACATGTGGAATTGAACAAAATATTAAATAAAGAATGATATCCATTATACATTTAAGGATGAAAAATAATACTTTATTTCCCTTGTGTACATACAATATATATTAGAAGAGAGAACAGCTCTATTGATCTTGGGTTTCATTAGGTGAAAATGCCTCCCTCGGTGTACAACTGCAACCTCTCAAGCCCATCTGAAACTGGGTAAACCTATAAAAGGGACACTCCGGAAATAAATTTCCCCACCTGAGATATTCTTCAAACAAGACCTGAGGAATGTAAATGAAGTGCCGTGTGTGATGAAGGGGTTGTAATAGATTCAGAGGCATTGGCAGCGAAGAGAGTTGCTAGACAGAGCTTAATCAAACACATGCACACACAGACTTGCTCTCACACACATAAACACTCGCATGCTCACATGCACAGACGTTTAATAGTGTGAAACGCGGGGGGACAGATGGTAGGTGCCAAAATGAAGCTCATCTCAATCTGCTTTAAGCTGGTGCTACAGATAGAGAGCAGAGTGCCACACTGTGGACTGGAGGGATATTGTAGATTTTCAAATAACTGATAAATTTGATAATCCTGCTGATGATTTATTTTAAGTGTGTAGTTTGCTTCACTCATTTTTTCACATATAAGCAGTCCGTGAAAACCTCAAAATCAGCACACACTCAGTGTTATCTTTATTCTGTTCTCATTTTCAACACTTCTTTTTCATTCTCATAGCAGCAGCCTGGAGGGTTGAGACTATGTTTAAATCAGTAATCAGTAATTAAACTTGAACATGGACCTGATGGTTTTCAGTCATGTCCTGGGGATCTGCTCAGTAAAATTAAATATTTTTTTGCTAAGGGGTACCAGGGGTGGATGTGTCACTAAATCCATCAGGAATCAAAGTGAGCTCAGAGCTTTTGCATAGATTACCCAAATTCAGTTTTGTGGGTAGTTTTCCTCATATTGTCTTGCTTTAAATGAATGTTAATAATAATCTTTTAAAATGAATATGGAAATATTACAATAGATTAGCATAGATTAAAGCACATCAATGTAATGTGTATATGACTGAGGGCTGTGTGATCACTGACTCCTGAGTGGAAAATATGGATAAGAAAAATACTTTTGATGCAACTGCAAGCAAAGGAACATTTTACAATGTTGTTTAGGGGGTGGGAGCACTAGTTGTTGCAGTTTTCCTTGTTGTGATTAATCGGATATATTTACATCACAATCTTGAAAGACTTATTCATGCACAGAGTTTCTGGTATCAAGTGTTTGTGAGATAAGAAGAGGAAGCCAGGTCTTGTCAATGGCTGTACTTATCTTGGAAAGAAGTGAGAGGCAGATTGCATTTCAATCCACATGTATTATCTTAGACGCTTTGAGGTATTTTGTATAAGAGCAACTCAGCTACTTAAGAATGCTTTCAGTGTTCATCTGGGGATGCACTTCAGAAACTTTTCTGAAAACAAACATCTGCATGGATTAAAAAATTAAAAGATTTCTTCGGAGAAGTGACCTGAATATATAATCTACAAACAATACTCCCCGACAATTTCATTTATTTACTCACAACATGCGAAGCTGATTGGCTCCTATAAATACAAATTGTAAACTATGATACAAAGCAGTGTGACTTGCTCAAAATGAACCCTGTCCCATTTAGCTTAAGGTTTCACTTTCCTTCACTCTTTGTGTAAGAAAATGTCTAAATCAGGCGTTTTTATCTTAAGCAGCTCTTTCTTATTACAGAATGACTTTGTGAAACTCTTTCCAACTTATTTAGTCTGATTTGTTTATCTCTGAGTAAAAGGAGTAAATTTTTTTTTCTCGATAAGTATTCCCCTGTTGGAATCCTCTTTAATTCATTGGTTAAAAAGCACAAAGGAATGCGGAGGGCTCTAATGCTGGGACAAACCCAGGCGACGGCAGAGTGCACATCCAAGACAATCCCAGTGCTACCTGTGCCATGAAGATTAGACCATTGTGTGAGGGAAATGTTATCGTATGCGTGCCAAGCACTGACTGCACTGTAAAAGTCGCCAGTAAGGTGCTTAAGATATGCAGTTTTGTCCCAGGATTTATTGATACTGTAACAGGGGGAAAAAAAGGTGACCTGGTATCTAGGATATAGTCCTCAGTAGAACCCCTTTGTGGCTTTTATGCTCATATATATATTTTTACTCCTCCTCAGCAATGTTTAGGGACAGTATCACATTCGGCAAAGGCCTGACACTGTACGCTGGTAAAATTTTATCTGTATTCTACAGAGATCAAGAGCCTCAGCTCAGTGCTTTGCAAGTTGAGTGCTACTGCCAGAGGAAAGTGTGGGGCTCAGGGAACCATGAACATCCCCTGAGCTCCCCACCCATTTAGTCTCTGAAACTGCTAAAGCTCATCTGACTGCCACCACAGCACTACTACATCAGCCGAGTCAGACCACAGTAAATCCATGTGAACTAACTAACAAAAAGGGAACAAAACAAAACAAAAAAATCAAGTTAAAAGACTTTGAACTCAGTGTGTAAAAACACTGCGTTCTAAACGTAATGGCTTGTGAGACCATGAAAAAGCATTATGATCATATAACAATAGTCATAATTCTCAAGCAGACCTTATTAAAATGACAAACGACCATGTGAAATGAGCATGGAGCCTCTGAGCCATCTGTAGACCGTTGAGTGGACTCTGGATGCCATAACCCTGGAGGCTGCTGGGATTGGTGAGAGCAATAAACAAATGAAGAGAATGAGAGTAGAGTGGCAGAACGTTGTGTATCAGAGCTGTGCTGTGTCGGCACTCTGATTTCGTTTGTGCTATTACATAATTAAATTTGGACTGGGATCATGCTTTTTAAGAGATTATGTGGCATATGTTGCTTGAACATGTGCCAGCCTGTGAAATGGGCCTCCCTTCATGAGTACTGTATTAGGTTTAGAGAGTTTATAGAAAATCAGAATTAGTTTGCTGCCAACAGTTAATGAATTGATGTTATGATCTTAGTCCAAACGATGCTGGCATGCTATAACTTAGACTTGACATTAGAATAAAGGAGAACAAAGTCTGCTAAACAAAGATTGTAAATTAAGATTTTTACTTTCCACTAGTAAAAAAAAAAGATTATATAGTGCAGCTTCCCGCAGACTCTATAGCGTTTATTATTTTCTCTTTCATATATGCAGGGTTGTGGAAAGCTTTCAGGCACACTCCAGTTCAAATTATAAATACAACACAGTTGGTGATATTTTAAAGGAAAAAAAAAATGTTATGATCTTATTTGCCGATACAAAATATCTTTTATAGAGTTAAAAAAAAGTTTTCTTCATTTCAAAGGAAATAGTGAAATAAGTGCTTTAGATTTTGACATTCCTATGAAACACTTGCAAAATATCTTCAAAACAAAATTATCTTAAATATTCGTCTTTTGTCTAGTTTTACTCACAAAAAAACAAGACAAAAAATAGCAAACAAATTTGAACACATTCTTCCCTTGCCATTTTTGTTTGTTCTCCCCTCCATGTCTTTTGTCCCATACATCACTTCTGTCTTCCACCTCATCCAGTTCTCTCTCCAGCTCTCCCTGTTGTGCATTCATCAGGATGGGAACGGACAAGCCAGTTGGCTCCACTTAAAGAGACACACATATCAGGGTACTCTCCCCTTCCATCTGTCATTTTCCCTTCGACTGAAACATGGCCCCTGTCACTGCACTGGCTGAATATATCACTCTCTCTTTCTCTCTTGCTGCCATGCTCTGCTGTCACTGCTACCATGCGGCTGTGCAGGTCCGTAAAGGTTTAAGCGGTTATTCCAGTCATTATTGGCTATTAAATCTGGTGATGGTTGTAAAGGCCCTGCCTGTTCCCCCGCGCCTCAGAGGTCAGCTGATGGCCTGCTTTATGAGCTTGCAGTGTCGTGCATCACTGCCGGCCCACCGTTTCATTCACGCCCACCCCTCCCTCCCCTCCCTGTTCACGACGGATAGATAGGCCACAGACCACCATCCATTTGTTCCCCGTCTGCTTGGCTTACCTGAGCCGCCAAAAAAAGCCTCCCTAAGTCCCGTATTATGCCTTGAGGGCTGGGGCCCTTTGAGATTTGTGACTTCAGATTATATGAAGTGACTACACTTGCACGGCCTGTGGAATTCGGGTAACCATCATGGGGATGGCAAGAGCAATTCTGCAAATTTATGGCACATTTCAAGAAATTGTCATTTTTTACAATCTCATAAGCGCAAGAGTGAGTTACTTGCACTCGTAAGTCGTGTCGCTTTCCCATGCCGTTTGTTGGAGTGAAATTCCCAAGATTATCATTGAGTTTCAAAAAGTGAATTACATCAATTTTATTTGACTTGTTTAAAGGCCTTTGCCTCATAATAAGCATTGTTATATGAAACTACTGTTCTAAACCACTGTGCCACATCAGTTATGACTCAAGGAGAGGAGAGGACAACTTCTATCATTATCCCTGGTTTTATTGAACATTCATTCATCACATTGACACATTATTTTCAATAAAGTGCTGAAAGTTTTCAAATAGAATAGAAGGTGGTCCGATTTGGAGAGAAAAGCAACATCCACATTATTTATTTTTTTTATTTAAGAAATACATTTACTCATGTGAACCTCTGTTCTTTTAAAGGAAAGTCACATTTAATGGAGCCTCTGCCAGTGTGGGACATTGTTCATCCTGTACTGACTGTGGGCACTAATAATTCATTGGGCTGCCAATTATTATTTCTCCCACAATGGGGGACACAAAAGAGAAGAGAAGGCAGGAGTAAGAGGAAGTACCGTTTGCTCGCCTCTTGCTTAAGGACTGCTGCTCTAGAGCCAAAGACGATTGGATGTTTTCCTCTTTTCTACCCTCTTCTTTCTCAAAGGAATTTTTTTCTTTTTTGGGGAGGGGGGGGGGCTCCACACTGGCATGCTGTCTTTACTGTGAAGTGCAGATCCTTTATTACCAGGCCTCTGGTGACCTCACCCCGCTGAATGAAGTCATTGACTGAGCTGCAGGAAGACAAACCAGCGTTCCGGGGAATTAATCAGGTCCATCAGCAGCAGAGCTTCTAGGCGCTGGACAGCCATGCTGGCTCGGCTGGCTCTCTTGCCCCTGGGAGCGATGCAGGGTAGTTACCGAGTTGACAGCTAGCTGATAGCCCAGCGTCCTTCATATTACGAGCACATCAAAAGCAGGCCTCCCAGATAAAGGGCTGGAGAATGAGGCCTCTCACCACTGTCTGGTTGAGTGCAGCATGACCTCATCCTTATACTCTGCCGGAGTTTGGATGATGGAGAAGACTAAGGGGCCATTGGGAGGGGAGCAATTTGGCTGTTTAGCCACCTGAAACTCAGTTTTCTTAGCAAGTTGTTTCCAAGTGTTGAATAAAATAATGGTCGTCATACTCCCCCCTCTGCATTTACTTTTTTTTCTCTCTTGCTGTCATTTGTGCAGTCTCTGTTGTGTTCCAGCCTGTCTGTGTAATTTGCCTTGCGTGATGGCATGCTGCTATGTCCAAAAATAAAGAGAAGACCCCCTTTAGACACAACCAATTAGAGAGACAATTAGACTGAGCCAAGCCACTCTAGGGCTGCTGATCGCTCACAAGGCTGTCCTGCCTGCTGAGTTGTTGCATCTATTTCAAAATGTCTTTGGAGATAAACTTACACTCTCTCTGGCATGTATTGTTTTGCTTCAGTCTGTGTCTGTTACGTGGCTATGGATATAATCTGAACTTGACATTGGGATTTTCTGTGTTTAAATGCCGGAAGGTCAGAAGCTGAAGTAAGGTGCTGTTTCAGGCCACTTTATGAGGAGCACAACAGTGAGAAGCAAGCGAGTCCCTTGTCACAGACGACGAGCCATTAGCTCAGCAGCCAGGGCTTTGTTATGCTAACAGTTCAGCACTCTATGCAGAAATGACCCCTTTTTACCCTTTTTGAACAAAATAGACTTTCATTTTACCATTTTATTGCAGTCTTTCTTGTCTGCGAAAGTCATTTGGTGATGTTTGATGGTACGAGTGTGTTTGTGTGCATCTGAAGAGAGGCAGGGGTGTTTCGCGTCTGAATTCCTGAGCTGTGTGAAAAAGATCGCTTTCTTTGGGGCTGAATTTAATGAGATGATCAATGACCCTAAAGATTCACATTCACAACAGGGAGAGAAAAGGAATGAGGCAGCTGAAGACTCAATAGGTTTACTGCAGTTGTATGTCAGCTGTGGTCCCTCTTTGAAAATACGAATTGTTTTTGAAACATGAAATCCTTCTTTTTGATTGCCGAGGGTTGGATTTCCTTTGATGTAGCTGAGGCAGACAGAAACAGGTCTAGGATTCTTTTTCAAGTTAGTTTCTATATTAGACCAGATATTGGTCAATGAGAAGTATGAGAGGCTGATTAGACAACTGGGGTTCTTATGCATGTTGCTGCAGAGCACGACTCATGGTAAAAGGGTCATTCCACCATCAGCAAATGGACTCTGATATCTTAGCATTGTATGGTGCTTGTCGGACAATTTGTTCTGACTGATTTCAGCTAATTGTACTCACCTTCCCCTCTCCTTCCCTTTGAACTGTAAAGGTAAGAAGGGAATCAGAGAGGTAGGCTTGAAACAGTACTGACATATCGGACTGTGTTCTCACTTTGAATTATGGAGCACAAAGTTAGATGTCAAAATGTGTAGCTTTTGAAATCATACATCTCTAATGTTTACTAACAGTGAAGGTGTACTTGCTGATTTGCGCTGCATATGAATTAGCCTGTATTCTATATTAATTGCAGTGTGTGATGTTATTTACACTGATATCAGCACAAAAAGTTGTGAGGAAACAACTATGAATTATCAACAGATGATCCGGCTGTCCTCACTAAATCTTTGGATTTGCAAATACATCTAGCATCAGTGTATGTGTGTAATATCTGAGTACATTGAAAATACACTATCCTTTGGTATGTTTTGTTGTGCCCTTTTCCTTAATTTGCCTATTGTGAGTGTGAGGGGGGAACCAGGGAGATGACATCATGCAGCAAGCAGTGTTTGAAGTGCCAGTCCTGAAGGAACCACTTATAGCAATTAGGATATCCTTGAACAAGCGTTTGCGAAACATTGGCTGGTTTTTGGCATTTGCCTCCCGTTCCTGCCTACTAACTAGTGAGGTTTGATCTCCCATAATTATCTACCCACCGGCTCCTCACTCCTGACAGCTCTCTCCCTGGAGAGGGCTGAATGCCGGGGCTACTCACTGATTGCATCAAAGTGTCAGAAATTGCAACATCAAAAATAATAACTGATATTCCGGCGGCAGGCTGCTCTTTGAATATTTCCTTTAAAACGCTCTCTAATTTGTGTCTCGCGTGGTGCCAGTGTGTGTGTGACTGAGAGGGCTTAAAGCAAATAAAAGCAGGGGAAGTGCATTCATTATTGAACCTCTATTTACATATGGCAGACTATTCTGTCTGAACTGGCATGAAATAGATATGCGTTTATTCAACTGCTGCTTTTACCCCATCCTGGAGCTGTTTCAGGACTAGCTCAGCGGCTGTCCCTTTCCTCTTCTGTTTGAAATATTTTTGCATGCCCCACAATACCTCTCTGGCATTGACATGTTAAAGATCACTTCAGCAGAGGTAACAAAAAAAACCAAACAAACAAAAAAAAGTGACCATCCCACACTCAAAACGCAGCATCTAGACAGGTGCAGTATTTCAGACTGCATAAAATAAAGTAAAATTTATAGCTGAAAAAAAAACAATATTGTGTAGCACAAAGTTGTTCAATTAAATAGTTTAAATGGCTCCTTCCTGAACATCATATAATGTCATGTTTACATACTGGGTAAATGTTTTTGGATACACCGTACATGACATTAGTTTGCAACTAGATGGAAAGTATTTTCACATGTACTGTTGGTTCGCAGTCATTGCTGTTGAAATATCAAAGTTCCTGGTAGCATGAGCAACACTGTCCTCAGATGATGCCCACAGAAGTGTAAGCCAGGCATACACATAAATATTCTGTTAGGCAATGTGTCCACAGGGTCCACTTGCAGCAGTGTTAGTGGGCTCTTTGAGGGTGACATCCATATTTCAACACCTATCTTGACTTCCCCGACCTTGCCGAGTTACACATTAATAACACATATATAAAACATAATCCCTTCCTTGTTCTTACCATGTCCATTTTTCTGTTCTGTGCTGATGGCATTCGTTTTTAATTGTGGACATCAGAGGAATAATTTGCAGTGTCTCAGTTGCATTAGTGTTTCACTGAAGACCATTTGCATCACCTGCCCAGTGTCTATGGATAGGGCTTAGCCTTGCTAACGGTGAGTATTACTTCAACGAATTGAAGAGGACAATTGTGTGTTAAAGCAATGAATTGAGATAGACAGTCAGCCAAGGTTTTCGCAAGGATGAAATTAAAATCAGTGCAGCTGCGAATGGGGCTGCTTTAGCAGAATAAATTAATGCCCAAAAAAAGGGGAGAGGCAGGTTTGCTTTGCAATGACAAATGTTGATTTCCCTCGAGGTATTTAAAGTGATTTGACCCAGTCATTCTTTTAAATCACAGACAGGAGATGATAAATGTGCTACTAATGAGGCCTCTGCATTTTATCTCTCACTCTGCCTCCTGCAGGATTGCTCAGACTCCTAAAGGTGCCTGCTATGTCTTCACATGCTTCTAAAAACCACTCTTACCCTTTCTAATTCCCAACAATGCAGAGTACAGAAAGAAAAAAAAAATCCACATATACCCCTACATGCTGTGAAAGATTGTAAGAAAATTAAAATCAAACACGCTACCATATTGTTCTGCAAATGCACCCCTTTTTTAAAACCCAGCTAATCTGAAAAAAGAAGGACTGAAATTCAACCCTGTCAGCGTTTGTAGACATTATGATAATCTTTCTACCAAGGCTCCTGTTTTTTCTTTCTATTTTTTTCTGTTCCCTCCATCTTAAAGGTAAGCACTTCGCCTGTATACAGATGACAAAAACCAGAGCTGCAAGAGCTGTTAACAGCATGGCTCTCATTATCTGCAGCATTGAGCATGTTGTGGAAGGAGACGAAGGCTCTTTTCAGGCGCAGATGTAGAGCATCATTGATAGGGTGTGCTGCTTTACTCCTTTACATCCGGCCTCTGATCAATCAGTGCTGACAGGGCAGGGGCTTTGTGTGCCACATAGCGGGACAAATGTCTGCCAGGGAGCGGGGCACACCTGAAAAGAGGAAGCGACACAAACCACCCAGCCCTACGCCTGCAGATTAGCTCTACCCTGCTTTGATGGATTAGCATGTTGAAAAATTACTTGATTATTGATATGAAAATGTTTTAGGGGGGATAAAGGGGAAAGCAAAGGGTTCCAAAGTGGTGTGTTTCTGAGGGATATGTATGTGCAGCTATGGTGATAATCTACCTCGTTTTTTCCTTCCTTCACCTGCCCCCCTTTTTTACTCTCACTCTCAGAGAAAAGAGTTGTACTAAGAGATGATGAGGACGTGGGGAGGAGACAGAATGTGCCCGCACTTTCTCCAGGAGAGACACATTCAGCCGCCCTTCATGAAATATTGTTCATCATCATATTAACAGGGCTGAACGTTTGAAGATAAGGCCTGTATTTAAAAGTAAGCAGAATGTCCCTTTGAGATATTTCAATCCTCATCCCCCGTACATTACCTTATTCATTCTTTCAGAGTGAATGTGACATGCGGGAAGACCCTTTTTCAGCAAGCCCAAAAAATGATGACATAATCACCTCCTCTTTAATTGCTTGATTTGTCAATCCCTCCCAATCCTGTGCTGTTCTCCTGCACGTCTACTGTTACTAGAATTCTTCTGCTGTCAAATATCATCTTCTGCAACAGAACAAGGCCTTGAATTTGCATATTGAATTATGTCTATGTTACAGGATGCAGACAAAACAACACTTGCAGAAATGTATCAAATTATACTATGCAAATGCACTTAAAAAAGACTGTTTGTATGATATGACAAAAGAGTAATCAGACAGTGGCAATAGAATGACATGCTATTAAAAGTGCTGCATTTTGCTTGTGGTGGTGGCCTCAAATCTGCCCCGGGTTTTTCACTTGTTTAAAAAAGCTATGATCAGTGTCTTGTTAATGTTTACCACTTTGGGGAAACTGCTGGCCTGTGATTGAAAAATGAGTAAATATTCCCATTTTGCGGAAACTCCAGGTCAACACAATCTGTGAGGAATTCATGACAGCTTCTACAGTACAATCAGTGTATTACACAACTGTACGTCTTTAATTGACTTTTTTGCACTTCATTTTAAATGCATAATTTTATTGATGCTAACTGGTGTGATTTTTCTACCAATTTTCTATTGATGGGTAATGCCGCTATATCTTTTTCAACGGTCAGTAGTAAGCATATTTAGAAAAAAATAGTAATGACTCGTACACTGTTCAAGTGACATTTCACGCAGTTGCATCTTTATTTACAGAGCTTTGCAGGTTGTAGCCTAATCTGTTCCAAACCATTCCAGTAACTACCACTACCCCCCAATGAACCCCTGTAATAACAACAATATGAAGGGCATTACACCTAGCACATATACGGGACATCAGAAGAATTCAGTTCAGTTCAATTCAGCTTCTTATTCTTTTTTTTCCCATCAAAGTCATCTCAAGGCACTTTAAAGACATAATCAATTCAACTCAATTTGCCATGATCCAATTATAACAAATCTGTGTTAGTCCAGTTAATAACAACAGTATTCATACAAGCCAATTTAAAAAAAACAATTGACCTAGCTAAGGAAAACCAATGGCTTGCATTGGATCTTGTTTTAGATTTAGTCCCCCCATCCTGAGCCTGCACAGGGCAATAGGCAATAGTTGAATAGAAAAAAATATGCTTTTCTAACTATCTGTAACCTCCAGCAGAACCCAGCTCAGGGAGGGCAGCAATCTGTCTTGAAGAAGAACAACAACAAAAAATGGACTATTGTGTCAGTCCACAACTGGACTTTTAAAGTGCATGTAAACACAGTTCAACTGTGGTTTCGCTAAGTCCAAGCTATCAAATCCAAAATAGCCCATATAGCAGTTGTAAACTAAATTGTAAGTATGCAATTTGTAGTTGATATTTTTTGGATCTTCTTATAAAATGAGTAACTCAAGTAAAAGTAACTTAAAGACAATGGGTCTCATTCATGAAACGTGAGTAAATCTGTGAGTAGAGTAGCACATAAAAGCTCACGCTACTAAAA
>JAPMNP010468385.1:0-18473 GCA_029874935.1 Atherina boyeri | reverse complement strand
CCGTAGCCTCTGCGTAGGTCCGCAGAGGCTTGACGCGCACCTCTTCGGAGCTGACATGCAGCCCGGCGACGCAGAGGCACAAGGCAGGAAGTACTGCCTTGTGATTGGTCAGAGTGAGAATACTCGCCGGAAATATTGAAAAAAATTAAATCTGCTCTGTGGAGTTTACCATTACAAATATATTATATAAGTATATGTCTATGTTTACCGGCCGTTATCAGCCCTAATTCCACCTGCAGATTTGTACAACAAAACTGTAGCACAACGCTTTGACCCTACGCTCGAGTATAAACCCACAGCCCATCAGCGTCAGCTGGGCTGCTCCGACCTGAAGTAGACGCTGCACAAGTATAAACACACCAGAGGCTGTGGGGGTTACGGCATACCCTACGCGAGGGAGAAGATGCAGAAGTATAAGCCAGCCTTAAGTATCTCTGAGACAAACCTGTGACTGAAGTAACTGATTGTTTTCTTATTTTTTAATGGATTGAGATAAGTGTCATTAATAAAACAATGAAAATGAGTACCATGCTTCCTCATGATATTGCCCTAAACAAAGCATACAAAGTAAGAACAGAAGTGGTCCCAGTCCCAAACCTTGTGGAACACCATAACACACTCTGATCAAGCCACTCTAAAGCAGTTCACAAGCAGAAAGCCATTTTTATTAGCTACTTTTACCATTCCTGTAATTCTTTTTTTCACTCAAAAGTCTCATTGGAATTAGTTAAAACACAAACAAACAAACAAATAAATAAGAACAGAAACTAAAATTGAACTCCTCACAAGGCTTTGGCGTACAGTTTAAGGGTCATCAGCTGAGGAGGAACCAGCAGCTGAAGCCCTCATTGAGTCTCCTTGCATCACCAGCATGTTGGTAAAAGATGAATGAATCTCCACATGCCAGCTATGATGTAGAGTACACATCTCTGCAAGGCATTACTTTGCAGTGTAGAATAGATAAAAAGTCTGCATTATTTAGTATGGTAAAAACATAAACAAAACAATGTTTGTATAAAATCAGGTCATTATTAGTTCAGTTTTTGGTATCCAACTACATTTTAGGTTGGTTATGCCTTTTTCCCTGCGTATCAACTCAAAACTAACATTAAACTAACTAAATTAAAACAAACACATTGTATGTATTGTTTTTGTGCATGTATGCTTTCATTAATCATTTGGACTAGTGCATCTAAAAATAACACTGTCAACGTCGCATAATCATAGTACGTAGTCCATTTATTTCACTGCCAACACAAAGTAATCTCACTCTGACAGAACTTACACCGAATTGAAGCTGCTGACTTGGTCGAAAACAGCAACAATGTAAGTAAGTTATGAAATGAAAAAAATAAACAAGCTTGTAAGCTGCAATATCAAATCATTCTCAATGTTTCATTTCAGGACCATGGACAGTGGACATGAATGGAAGAATTCAGTCTTTACATATTGTCATTCAACCTCACATGCAGCCTTGGGTACAAAAAAAACCCATAAATACCCCAACACTTTGAACTTTCCTAATATCTTGCTGTTACTGCATACATCTAAATCATCCCTCTGTTCGAAGTGTAAGATTGTAAAATACAAGGACAAACCACAGTTGCAAGCTCTTTGGAACTGTGTTTATAAGTTGGTGGTCCCAGATCATCTGAGCTTTCCTATAGCAAATTAAGATTAATGGGTTGATGAACAGTATAACATCTTCCCTTTTGTAAGAATTAAGATATTTTCATTTCTTCACCTCACCCTCTGTAGAGCACCTCCTCACAGCACATATCATGATCATGTCATAAACAAAATTAAAGACTTGATCAAATTTTGTATTCAGAACTCCCATAAACACATGAACCATTCCCCTTAAATCCTGCACGTATAGATATTTTTATTTCTGTCAATATAGGATTTGCACAGTTAGTAAATCTGCCCCATAAACAGTGGAATGGACTGCTGTGTGATTATTTTTCCCTGTTCATGATGCTTTTCCAGCTTCTCCAAAGTTAAATTGTCTTTCTTTGTCTCTCATAATATCAAGAGAAGAAAACATAGAGAAAACAAGCTTCATATATTGATAATTTGGCCACTTGGTTTTAGCCTGTTAATTCAAAATATAATAGACAGATTAAGCATCAATTAAATCATTATTTTTCTGTTACGATTCAATCTGTCATTCTGAAAAATTCTAGTTTTAAATGAACAGGAGTTTTTGACTGCAACACTCAGTGCTGCTGTTCAGGCATCACGTCTTTATGCTGCATTCTTGTTTTTGTCCTTGAAGCGTTGAAAATACTTGGAAATAAAAAGACTGGGGAAGGAAAGGGAAAGAAATCACTTGGAAAATGTAAAGTATGAAGAATTGATGTAGAGGAGGAAAGGCTTCTTAGTCAGAAGGGAGGAAGGAGGAAGCCAAGAGGGAGAGCGACTGTGTGTATGGGAATATTGAGCCACAAAGCATTTATGTCAGATCAAAGCTAATCCTTATCTTTGGGAAAGGGATTCAGTAAAACCCAGTGATGTCTCGCTCCCTCAAGGGCAGGTGTCTGCCTTCGTCTCCCTCTGTTCGTCTTTCTCACTTTGCTGCAGAACTAGTAAGAATTTTATGCACCTTTTCTGAACTTTGAGTCAGGCTAGAGAAACTAGGTCAGTCAGGAATTGCAGTGAGGCAGGAGGAGTGAAGGGTCTGGCCTCTGGACTGGGTTGAGGAGGGAGTGTTTTGTCCCCATGGAGCTGCTGATGCTGAACGCAGAGGAGGGAGATGTACACGAGGCTGAGCGGCGAGGCGGATGACTGTTATAAGCACAGATAATTTGACTTGACATACTAACAAACTCTGTGTGAAGCACTTGTGTGAAAAGCGTATCTTTACAGTCTAGAATCAAAGTGCATCATTATTCCAACATGGTTGACCATCTGTTCCATAATATAATACTAATTTCTTCCATAATATAATACTATTTTCTTCCATAATATAATACTAATTTCTACAGTACATTTCTTCTGATCTAGTTTTGTCATTATCTTATTAGCAGCCGTTTACCCAAATGACTCAAAACCTTTGCACAATACTGTACATTAAAGGATTAATTGGTGAAATGATTGACATTGTCTTGTCTGGTTTTGTCGTGCACCACCTTCCAAGGTCGAGTTTAACTTTTTTCTTCTTCTTTTTTCAAGGGGATGGGAATAAACTGCTCTGAGCACGCTTAGTGTGAATTCCCTCTTATCTATCATTGCCACATCAGAGTCCTCACAAGGCACGGTGAGGGGTATAATTGCATGAGATCTTGTTTTTGATAAGTGGGCTGAGATGTACGGTATTGCAGGACAACCAGTGGTCACCTTTTTCTGTTTCTGCCACCATTTCTCTCTGTCCCAGCCTCTCCCATCTGTCTCCCTCCTCACTTCCCATTATGCCTGCAGGGATGGGAGCCCTGTTGAGATGGCAGCGTACAGGAAGAGAAAGAAAAATCCAGTCATCTTCCCTTCTCAGCAGTTTTTACACTTGACAATTCGGGAGGGGGGGGTATAAAGTCGGCAGGGCCCTGTTTGGTATTCATTGTTTCCACGGTGCTATTTTGACAGGGTTTAATCATCTGTAAAAGCAAACTATCACAGCTTCTACATGGATTAACACAGTGGATGTGATTATGCAAGAAGAGTAGGAGGTGGAGGAGGAAGAAGAAACTGTTGATTGAGTCTCTGGCCTGAAGGAGATGGGCGAATCAGCTATACTTAACATGTAGTGAGGCAAAGGGTCTCATGAGCTCACTTCTGCTGCTGCCTGATTTTTGTAACTTGTGCTGTACATTGTAATGATTCCCTGTTGTTCATGGTGCACTGTGGCAGTTTGACCACCACCTCTCCATCCCTCAGGCCTGTATGTAAGCTGCCTGTTGTGATATTAGCACTCGGGAAAGTGTCATTTGTTCCTCTTTCTGAAAGCTGCACTTCATTTCAGGCGACTCTTGCAGCATGTCCTCAGGTCGTGCAAGCTAAGAAATACAGTATCTAGCATGTTTTTGTGACCCATTTTCACATCTCATGGCTGCAACAAAGTTTAAAGGCTCGGCAAACCAACAAAAGGTGAAATTTTGTTAGTTTATTAGTGTTTTTGCAAACCGTGAAACTGCAAAACAGACATGGCTTGCAAATATAAATGAGGCAGGAGGAGTTTCAACTTAAATCAGTCACGGTACACTTGTTTGGTCGCACTGGTGCATTCCTAAAATCTGATCATTAGCAGAATCACTCATTTCTTTTCAAAAGCAGATGAAGGATTTTAAAGGGTTTGGGGTTTTATATTCATAGGAATCAGTGAAGGTGTTCAGAGATGTGAATAAGTTTCAGTTTATTGCACTGAATTCACTTCTAGATTTGGTTTCGTAGTGGCAAAGTACAGAAAAGTGTAGCTACAATTGGGGTCACGATGAAATTGTTTATATCATCCATTTTTACTAATATGGGTTCTCAACATTTCTGAACCAAATGTTGCAGTTTTTTTATTGGGCTGTATTCAAATAAATGACTTTTTCTTGGTGCCTAAAACTACAGAGACCAAATTAAAAAACAGAAAAAAGTTCAAGAGCAAAGATGTAATGCTGGGTTAGATCCCTGATCTCCAAGGTGAAGTCAAACGATCCTGCCCTGTATCAATTTGCAACCTTTTCTACCTTTTAATATACCACTCTGACAAAAGGCAGCTTGCCAGTAGGTTCAACACACCGTTCAGGGAAATATAAGAGGACAGAAAAAAAAACTGGGCATCTGTTTTAAAAAGTTTCAGCAAAATTTTGTTATTAATACATTTACATTATATATTGCCTATTCACAACAAACGGTCAAGTTGTCACTTGATTTGCCAACTTGGTTTGAAACATGTTTCCATGAAAGAACTTGCTTTATACAAATGCAAACCTGTGTGATGAAAATAAAATGGTCAGGTACAAGGAAACCAAGCTGCTTGAAAGGAAAATATAAAGAAATGAAGGGTGGATTAAGACTTTTCCACAATTTGGACATAATAATGTACCTTCAGTGCCTGGCTGTATGGTTTGTTGTATTTTGTCACAGCGAGTTCACTCAGCAGCAGGTTGCGCTTATTGATGCGGCAGGAAACCATCATTGCACGACAGAGGCCGCTGGATATTCACAATGTGGACACCCCTGCATGTGAACCACAGCATGAGGTGTATCAAACACCGCTGTGTGTCAATGCACTGACTCTGAAGGACACATTGAGAGATTCTACATATCAGTGGTTATACACTAAGCCACAAGATAAGCACAGCTCACAGACAACTGTACAAAATGCTATTTGTACTTTACTCATTCTGTAGAGGCTACATCTTGTCAGGACAAACTTGAATTTAGGTCTGACTGATTACATGGAAAGTATTTGATTTATACGATTCATACACAAGCACAGGGAAAAAGAAAGCAACAGCTGCCTGAAAATAAGAAATAAAATATAATAATGCAGGTCAGGTTGTAGTAGTGTGGTGATAAAGTTTAAAAACAAGTAAGTTCACATTAGAAAAGTTAGTTTTATCAGTTTTTATGTCTAAGGTCAAGCATGAACAAGTGAACTTGGCAGCCTGGTTTCTAAAATGGCTGGCTGTGATGTGGAGCTTCTGCTCTGTGAACAACTATTGGTGAAATTAAGATCCAATCCATGTTAGTAGTATATTGGATGTGATAACTGGGTATTGACAAATAAATAAAAAAAACACAGTTGATCCTAATAGACATGTTTAACTCCAGAGATGTTACATCCTGTAATGTGATTTTCTGTAATATCAAGTAGAAGACGTAAACTGTTATTGATATAATGTCAATGCTGTTACTTATATCAGTTCAACAACTGTCTCTCTCTTCTGTTGCAGATGAAGGACCATGCTGCCATCCAAGGATTGTGACATCAATGTGAAGTCGTGGACGTTGGTTAATCACAAAACATCAGAGCCAGCTGTACTTTTCTTCACTTCATTTGGAGCTGTGAAACTGTTATTCTAGATCTCTTTGATTAAATTGCCATTACCTGCCGGTGATCAAGCCTTCCCGAGATGGAGACTCTTTCCCAGGATTCCATTCTGGAGTGCCAGATCTGCTTTAACTACTACAGCCCACGGCGGCGGCCCAAACTCCTGGATTGCCGGCACACATGTTGCTCGGTCTGTTTGACCCAAATGCGCAGCAGCCAGAAAGAGATCCGCTGTCCTTGGTGCCGTGGCGTCACCAAACTGCCTCCTGGCCTGTCTGTCTCTCAGCTCCCAGACGACCCAGACATAATCACGGTCATTGCCATTCCTCATGCCTCTGAGCACACACCGGTTTTTATTCGCCTCCCTAGTAACGGGTGCTATATGCTGCCCCTGCCCGTAACCAAGGAGCGGGCTCTGGGCCTTCCAGGGGAGCTGGGATGTCGCTTCCTGCCTGGCGGGCAGCAGAAGGGGGTGACCGTGGTGACCGTGCCCGAGCAGCAGCCTCTGGGCTTGGCTTTGGATCTTGACGGCGTAGGGCTAGAGGGAGGTGAGGGAGAGAGGCGAGTCACAGGCCCGGTGGGTGGAGGGAAGGGCTCAACATGGTCCGGCGTGTGCACAGTGATCCTGGTGGCGTGCGTGCTGCTCTTCCTTCTGGGCATTGTGCTGCACAACATGTCATGCATCTCCAAACGCTTCACTGTAATCTCCTGCGGCTGAGGGAGGCTGCCTGGACTGCTGCGGACCCTCCGTTAGCCCTGCATCTTCTCAGGGCTGGACTCTCTTGAGGAGAGGGGGCTAAACTTGCATCACGGGCATTTAAGAAAACAACAGAGCAATGCAGAGAAACACTGATGATAATCAAGAGGGCAATAAGGAAATCCGCAAACTGCTCTGCCACTGTTCTTCTTGATTTGGGGGCTGAAATTTAAATGGAAACGTGCTCTCAAACCTTCACTTTCCTCTCATCCGGGACCACTCTACTGATCCTGAATCTCTCACACATATATGTTCTTTCTACATGTTTTGAAAATCTCTCTAGATACATTTGTGGACAGTTGGACTGAGCCTCTCGCAGTGGCTGGATTTCTTGTTTAGTCTGTTGTCTAAGTACATAAGTTAATGTAGTGTTGATTAGCTGAGCCGAGGAATGAACGTGGGCTTTCTAGCTGGTGCTGCAGTGCAGAGTCTGGACTCGCTTCTTAGATTCTACTGGAGCGAATTGTGCAGAATCCACATCTGTCCCCAAATAATCTGGGGAACTTGGAATCAACATGCCTTTTTTTTGTGTTGTAATTCACAAACCTGTTCAGAACTAACTGTGGAAAAGATTAGTCCACATAGTTTTTGAGGGAATGCATACATGTCGGCAAATTATACAGCTGAACTACACACAGGCTGTGTTGAGTTGCTTCATATGGATGTAATAGTATGAGTTAGTGCTAAAATGTCTGCTGATAACTTGATTGGAATTAATTTGATGAAGCCATTAGTCAAGTAAAAACTTGTGCTGGTTTCAGCCTCCCAAATGCAAGAAATTGATTGTTTTTTGTTTTGTTTTTTACTGTGTTTTTTGACCTGTTGCACAAAATAAGCAATTTTGCATTATTTGGCTCCTAGTTTTTTCATATTTTGTTGGTCTAGTTGACAAAATGACAAATTAGGATTATCATGATTTGAAGAAAAGAAGAAGGTGATGACAGAGAAAATATAATAATTCCAGTTACTTTATAAGTTTATAAGAAAAATAATTAAGCAAATGTTAGGAAACTGATCTCTAAGATAAAATGTTAAAGTTACAAGAACATAAATTCCCCAAAGCAACAATTACAAAATGAGGTTCTAGTTTTAATTGACTAACTTTTTCTTTTCTTTTCGTGTAACAAAAACAGAAGAAAATTTGTAAATCCAAATCATGTATGTGGACCAATTCACAGTAATGTCTCCTAAGTCTCCTTAGTTTTAGTCTTTTCCAAATAATATGGTGGTTTTGGCTTGAAATCAAAATAATTTCCATATTTTAAAAATAATTTTTGATCAGGTTTGTCTTTGCTGCAATAATGCATCCTAAAAATCTGTTGAGTAGTTGATTTAAACTTAGGTGGAGAAGTGATTCCTTAGCACAAACAAACACAATTTTTCCATATACTTGCACCAGATTTTTTCTGCTCCCATAATGGCCTGAATAAACAGTGATAACATGATTAACCTTAACTGGCAGATTGTTGTGTGATGAATATGGCATCCCAGGTTACTGACAGAGGTGCACAGTCGAGCAAAATTTACATGGGAATGTTCAGTGTTTTCAAACTAAATTAATTTGCCTTGATTTAGAAACTTTGATGAGAAGATTGACAAACTTGCCTGCATCTGTTCATTACATAAAAATTGGTTCCTGTCCGCTGAAGAGTTGAGGGAGATGGAAAACAGATTTTAGAATTGAGACCAAGATTGAAAATAACAATAATTCAGAGCAAATCAACTTAACAAGTCTCTTTTTTTCCCCATACACTTGAATATGATCCATGAAAGCGCCTTCTAAACTGCGGGCCCAATCTTTGATTTGTTTCCACATTGAAGCAAACATCACAAGTTGCAAAGAAGTAGGCCAGAGGACAGGTGAATGGCACAGTTACGCTCAGCATTTTCACCAAGGGGTTTGGGTTTGACATACCAATGTAAGAAAACTTTACTAAAACACTTTTGTCCCTTCCTGGTTAGGTTTATACACCATTGCTAAGTCAGGTTTAACAAAACAATCATTACTATTACTTATTCTCTTTTACAGCACCATCGTCACGTCAATTGGAGCACCTACTACTGGTTGTATTGGTGGCGGATCAATAGAACAACATTACACACTTTCACTGGTAAGGTTTAGACAAAATATCACATCCTTGGATTTACAGAATTACCAAATTTATTATATTTAAAAAAAACAAAAAAACACCATGTCTAGGTGGAAAATACGCAACCATCTCTATTTTTTACTTTTTTTTAAGGAGACACTTAAAAATCCATGTACTCGCACTTTAACGCCCACAATTTAACACATTTTGTCTTCTTTGCTTGATGGTCGGTGCTATACGCTACATGAACAGTTTCAGTAAAACAACCACATGTTCTTTTTATTAACAGAAAAAAATGAAATGTTAAGCATGTTTTGGCAGTATAAGGGCTTTAGATGTATTGTTGATGGCATTCAATATCTTTGAAAAGAATTCAGTTTGGCTAGGCAGTTTCTGAATTGCAAGCTAGTGCTCATGCTAGCTTACTAATAAAATAATCTCAGAACACAAGCTGATATTTGTATGTTTTTTTAATTTTGATGATAAAAAAACAAGTTTTAAAAAATGAGATTGATTTAATTGATTAAAAAAATTATCTTTCTAGTTTACCTTATTCCACAATGTTACGGGGTATGCTAAATGCTATACAAGCTATTCTTAAGAAAACCATTTTGCTCTTAAAAATATCATTTGGATTGGAGTAATTAGGCAGACAACAAATTATTCATTTAAGCACTTTAAACTGGTTGATGATAGTTATTTATAGTTTTTGAGTAAAGGTAGGCCAGCTGTTTCCCCCTGCTCTGTTTTTGTGCTAAACTAATGGTGTCACTTCTCCTTCTCTAAACGGACTATATTGATATAAAAGGTATATTGATTTTTTCGTCTAACTCAGAAGAATTTACAAGACTCAAGTGTCGATTATTTTTCGGTATGATGCTGAACTTGACCTGAAAAAAAAAAATCCTGGGAGCTTCACTCTTGTTTGAATTATGTTTTCCCTCCCATTTGCTTCAGTCTACGGTCTTCCCACGTATATCCTAGTTTTCATCTTACGCAATTTGTTCTTATACCTTTACCCCTGATATCCCTCTGAACTCTGTCACCTTGATCACCGGCAGCCCACACACTATTGACTTGATTGGATATGGGCTCAACTGGGCCATGGTGTGTGTTCATTTGTGTGAGTAATAGGTCAGTTACGGGTCAGTCGTGGGTGGGTGCTGCAGGGTTCCTGGTAATTAATGCTGTATTGATTTATCTGCTTTGAATACTTTTCTGCTGAGATGGATTTTTTTCTCACTTTCATATAGTGAGGAAAGCTATTTGTTTTCTGTATGTACTTTACCTAATGTTATATATAATTGCGCAGATACACTTGTTTCTAAAGCAGGGGTGTCCAAATTTGGTCATCAAGGGCCACTGTCCTGAATGTTTGTATAATTCCTGCTGCAGTATACCTGAATCAGATTGATTTGTCAACATACTTGGGCAGAACTTGACGACAATAATGTGTGTTGGATCAGATACACTTCTAAAACCTTCAGGGTTGCGGCGAGGACCGGAGCTGTACATCCCTGCTCTAAAACATAAATTCCAGATTTATTTACCATGTGTAAGCTTCGATAATTCTTGAAGGTTACAAAAAATTTGAATAAACTTTCTTTGGTTATTGAATCCTGGCAGGATAATTTCACTGCTTACGCACTACTTTCACTACCACCAAAGATTTCTAACCATCTAAATAAAGAGAAAATCAATGGATTTTATGGTTTGTATCTTCTAGCAATTCAACACTTAAAAAAAAAGACATTCAGGCTACAGGGCAGCTACTTGTTTTGCAAATCCAGTGAGAGTCAAGTTCAGCATGTATTACATGCTGCTGGTTGCTATGAGACTATGCTAGAAGGCTGTTTGAAGTTTTGGGTACTGTAGCTTTTCTGAAAGTTTGAATATTTTTAGCACTCAGCGCTTTCCAGACTCCAACAGATTTCTTCATTTCTCAGCATTTGAAGCTGATGACATTTTGTGCCAGGACTTCCTCAGAGAAAAGTCAGAGATATTGGAAATCCCTGTCAGAATAAAGGAAAACTCACTATTAGTCGTGCTTTTCTCGACTGTATAAAAATGTAGACATTTTTTGGCTTGTAATTGAAATTAAAGCCTCAAATGAAATTAAAGCTTGATATACAAGAACAGATTCGTATTAATGATTCATTATCTAAGTCGAGAATTTCAAATGTCATTTCACTCACTATGGATGGGGTGAAAAAATTTAGGTTGAAGAATAATGAAAAATAATTATTTTTGTTGCTTTAATTACCTAAACTATTTGTTAATACAATGGCAATCCAAAACCTTTAACTTGGTTTTTGCTGGTCAATTGAAAAAGGAATACATAAACCTTTTTTTTTTCATAAAGTGACACAATAGTAATTTTTCAGAGCTTTTCAACCAGTTCGTTCTCTCTCTCTCTCTCTCTCTCTCTCTCTCTCTGAGTCAGAAGTTTATTATTATATTTCCTTAACTCCTGCCCCTTGGAGCCATTATAAATGTTTTATCATCTGTTGTTGCTAATAAGCACTGTATGATATTTGTTTATTTAGGCACAAACATCCATTCATCTGTTTGATATTTCATCTGAGTGTCAAATTGTATTAAGGAACAGGTATTTGCATGTGCAGAATCTTTGGGCTGGATACAGTACGCATGCTGCAGTGAAAGGTTTCTGCTTTTCATTTGTAGTTGTACAAGTATCGACCAATCATGTTTGAGAAGGCAGTAGGTGAGTGCAGTTAAAGAGAATGGGGAGTTAATCAAACAAAACTAAACTATAAAACAGTCATGCTAAGTCTGCTGCTGATTTGGCTTCTGGTTTCTCTCAAATGCTCTGCATTCAGTGTTCACTTGCACACAGAGCAGTTTCTGACCTGGACAGCAGTTTTGTGTTACAGTTGAAATTTAAAAACATGGTGACTGTTTCAGCGGCAAAATGTCACTTAATAGCTAATGCATCTCCAGACTATACATTAATTTGAATTCCACTTTAACCTGTTCATCTTCCATTTGAGCCCCTCTGAAGTACAGTAGATTCTGACAAGACAAGCTCTACCTAAATAGACGTGTTTAGGCTGGTATACATGGTTCAAATTTGTCTGGTGTTTGGCATCATTTTCTAAAAAATTTTAAATAAAATTTATCCTTAAATTTTTACGTTGGTAATATAAGAAAATGACTAAATATATTACGTTGTGAAATGATTAATACATACAATTCAAGCGTTATTTCTCTTTATTTACACCTTTTGAGAACCAGAAATATTTTATTTAAAATATTTTCACTATGATTTGTAAAATGAAGTGCTAAACTTTATACCTTTCTGCAATGGAAACACAACTGGTAAAAGTCTCAAAGAGAGCTCTCTAAAGCAGTCTCATATGATTTGAAAGTGTTTTTTTTTTATTATTATTATGATGAAATTAAAGTATTGATAGTAACATCAATTATTGTTTAAATGATTGGAGTTTGTTTTTATTGACACAATGATGGGGGCTAAATAGTAATTTGAACAGTTGATAGAATTTGAGGTTTTTGTTTGCTATGATATCACATAAAAAACTTTACAGATAACAGAAATATGGACTTGGTAATTGTAAATCAATGTTATTCATTCCACTCAAGATAATTTAAAGTTTAATTAATCCATTCCTGACCAAACCATGAGGATTAAGGTTTTTCATTGGATGTAACTTGATTTGAGCCTTAATTTTCATCTGTTTGAAAATACGCATTTATGATTTTAAAAGCGGTTAAATTCCTCTTTCATTTTGAAGAGATTATTTGAAAATCCTGAAAAGGTTTTGCAAGTCTTGTAGTGGTCCTTTAGACACATTTTTTTTGTGATTGTCTATGTTGTTCTAAGCTGGAAAGAATAATCATATCTCTGAATCTCCTTCTTGACCTTTGTATTTAATTGTTTTTCAGATCACAAAACTATACTGTGCAAGAAATTCTTTTGTCTTTTTACTCTTATGTTAAACGGAATCTAACAGATTGAAGCATAGAGTGAGGCTTGTCATTTCTGTGCCTGTGTTTGTAAAATGCTGTAAAGTTCCTGTTGTAGTTTCCTGTTGGTGTCGCGTCTGACGAAGCGAACAGCAGCTGTTTTTGGTGAACTAATAAAGCAAACACTCTGAATATGAACAAGAAGTCTTTTTCTTTTATTAAACTGAATTTCCAGCTGAAGCACAGCTTTCTTGTTTTTTTTCTTTTCTTTTTTTTCATAAAATACCACTTGATAACTATTTATTTAGAACGAATGGAGCCCATAAGATCAAATAGTCAGTCCCTGTGGCTTTATTTAAAGGAATCCCATATGTCACACTTGAGTAAACTTAGTAGAGTGCTGCCTCGTGTTGTTTACCCTTAGGAATCTCTTTTCTCCTCCAATATTTATCGATATTGTGTCACAGCAGTAATTAACACTCCCCTGGGGCCAATTGCAGCCAGCTTTGCTGCAGCAGAACACCTCTGTTCTTCACAGGCAGCAGCCATCATTAATGTTAACTGCATTACTCGTGGACTATAGCCACAACCAACTGCCTCCAATCACTTCAGTGTTCAGGCTTTCGCCTTACGACCTGCCTTAATTCTTGGATTCAACAAGGTGTTGGTAACATTCCTTTAGAGATTTTGGGCCATATTAACATGATGCCATCACGCAGTTGCTCTTTTTCTCCTGCACACTGATGATGGGAACTTGCTGTTCCACCACATCTCTATTGTTCAAATACACTATTTCTCTTGCTTCCCCATTTGGATGCTCAGTTTGAACTTCAGCAAGTCGTCTTGACCATGTCTACGTGACTAAATGCGTTGAGTTGCTTCCATGTGATTTGCTGATTAGATTTTTGTGTTTACAAGCAAGTGTATGGTACCTAATAAATGGGCTGGTAAGTGTATGGTGCAGTTTGACATAGAATTTGTGTAATCACTTCAAAGCTTTAATTAAAGATGCATGTCATGGATGAATAATTTGTCTGTGAACTCTTTGTGGACATGAAGATAATTATTCATGGAAATTCCGCCTCACAACATCCCATGAGTTATTTTAGTTATTTTGTTTATTGTGTTTGGAGGCTTCACTCAGAATTAAAGTATGTTTAAGGAATTCAAAAGTAAGTTTTGAGGATTATATTTAAGAAATAGAAGGTTTAGGCTCTAAAAAAAACAAAAGACTATCACAGAAAAACAACATACAGACTTTTAAAAATAATTAGTGAGGTTTGGGCGTTTATATGCTAGTATTTAGGTTAAGGCATCAAAAAGTAATTGGTTAGGTTCAAGCAATAAAAAGTAATCGTTGAGGTTAACGTTGAAAACTATGGGCGAGGCCAGGGATCACCAAATTCGGACCTCTTGAGCCAGTGTCCTTCCTTGCTACTTTAAGGCCATCAGTGCCCAGAAATTCTTAAAACAAACAAACAAAACAAAACAAATAAACCCTCTGCTGCACCATCATTACCACATTGGATCCAGATCACATTTGCTTATTCATTAGCGCCCATCATTTTTGTTATAAAAGCAGTGATACATAACAAATATACTGATTTCTGTGCTTCACAAACAATAGTCTGCTAAAGTCAAATGTAACCATCTCCGGATTCCTAATCCTCACCTGAGCGGTGGTTCATTTACATATTTTTCTGTATTAGAAGGGAGAAATTCCGGCGTTGTCATATCTCTGCTGCACAGTGTCACAGTAAATTCTTGTTACTGGAACTATTTTTCTTCTGTCACTGCATTATGTGAGCACTCTTGAGGATGTATCATGGATTCTAGGCAAAAGCTCAGCAGAGACCGTCATCCGTTTAAGCCTGGCAGCAGATCAGACTTCGTTCCTTCGTGCTGAGAAGAAAAAAAAAAGAAAAAGAAAAAAGATACGGTTCCTATTTGTAGGAGGCAGTGTTGGGTGACAGTGTGCAACAGAGTGAATAAAAGCAATATCAATTTTTCAGTGAACACTCCTGCAGTATTTCAGGCAACGGAAAACTTAAATATTTGAAAGCATTAGAGGACAAAGGTCTGTGTTACCCCATACAGAGATGCACATGTTTCAAGCCTGGAAGCTTGTTTCATAGGACGAGGAAGTATGAACTTGTCTGGGCGGGAAGCTGTTTGAGTCACAGAAGATATTGACTTTAACAGTAGCAACATGATCTGAAGAGATCATTTACACTCATATTATAGTGTATACAGTATTAAAGCATTATGTAACCCTTCAGAACATCAGAACTAATTGTTGCTAGGAAAAACCATTAACTGTTAATGAATCTTAAATCATCATGATCGTTTAAGTAATAAAGTCATTCTGTGTCACTGTTGCTTCAATAAGGGGGACTGCAGCAGGTCCTGCCCAACCTGAAATGATCAAGCAGACTTAAAAAAAAAAAGACAGCATCAGAAAAATTACCCTCATTTTATGCAGAAATGCAGACAATGCCAGAGAATCAATTTTGCTGCTTTGGAGCGCAGGTGTGGGTAATGACAGGTTAATTAGCCTGCACGTGTGAGGTGGATGTATTTGCACATGTGCGACCCTCAATAAATGAAGGCCGGTGGATTTTCAGACGACAAAAGTGCTCATTTGCATTTTGACAGCATGCGCGCAGTCAATCTCGGCTCATGAATTCTTTCTTTTTTTCTTTTCTGTTGAAGGCCTGATTGAGGACTCTTACTGAAGTGTTTTACATCTTTGAACATTCACCTCTGAAGGTAAATCTTACCTCCATCAAGGAAACCAGTGTTTAGTTTTCTGGTAATTTAGTCGTTCGAAAAAAAAGAAATGTAATGAATGGCTTTGCTTCCAAATTGAATTGAAAATTACACAGACTCATAGGAAATTATTGAACACCAACCCAAACGGTTTCAAAGCTACAAGTAATGAGCAATGAGTAAGCTCAACACCTTAGACTGCATAATTTCCCAATAATACTAACATTTTATACATAAACTCACATCACTTGGATATTTTGAAATTCACTCCAAATATGCAGCCTGCAATAATTTCAAATCCTATTAGTGACTGAAATAATGGACTACTTAATCTTTGAAAAGATAAGCTCTGCGCACATAAAAAGCATGTTCCATAGGTTTCAATCAGGCTCAAGGCTGGATTTTGACTGAGTCCTCACAACATCTTGATCTGTTTTGCTTTTTCAGCCATTCTGTTGTAGATTTGCTGCCGTGATTGAGATCGCTCTTCTGTTTCATGACCTAGATTCTGCCAAACTTTAGCTGTTTGACCGATGACCTCCCCTTAGACTCTAGCATACTTGTGTATAAAGAGACGTTCCTGGTCAGTCCTATGGCCGCAAAACAAACCCAAAACATCAGACCCCTCCACCACCATGCTTGACAGTTGGTTTGATGAGTTTCAGTGTTTTGCCTGAAGGAGTTCATTGAATGATCGATCATGAACTTGTTCGTATTTTGGGTGAACGTGAACTGAACGTTCTGTATTTTTGCCTGACGAACGTTATTGTTAGCGTGCTTATTCTGGTGTACGTGAACGGCGCTCTCTTGCAGTTCAACTTTGTTCAAGAGAGTGTCAGATTTCCAAAATCCCGGCCAAAACACACCATATACGGGCCTTATATAGGGGGAAAGACCAAATCTGGCAACACCAGCCACCACAGAGTTGCACTGCGTAAGCGTCAACAAATTGCGAACCATGGAAGCAAAATCTGCTGAAGGCAGCAGCACTACCTCTGCTGCCTCAATGGTTAATACAGCATCTGTGTAAAATTCAACTTAAAAGTATTTTTTGAAAAGGTAAATTTTTGTTTAAATGTTTTTCACTTTGAGGCACATTCTCGGTTTCCTGCCTCAGTCTGGTCCCTGCCTCAGATTGTTTGATGATTCTTCATAAAAAAAAGACAATTCAAGCAGCAAGTTTTCCTTCATGTTTCTGAGAATATGCTGTGGAATGAAAACTGCAGCTGGTTTAGAGTGTGGACTGAATGGGTAGCAACAATTGGAAAAGGCCAGCATTCTGAAGGTAATACCGTAGCTTGAATCATATTGGTTAAAAAACAAACAAATAAAAAACTATGAAGTAGTCCATGTTTGGAACTGTGAATTGTGAACGGAACTTTGAACTAGTTCATGTAGAACAGGGGTGTGCAAAGTCGGTTCTCGAGGGCCGCTGTCCTGGAGGTATTCAGTGTTTCACTTCTTCAGCACACCTGCCTCAAATTAAGTCGATCCTACAGCCTATGAAGTTCTGCACAATGACTCATTGATTTGAGTCAGGTGTGTTGAAGCAGGGAAACATTGAAAACCTTTAGGATTGTGGCCCTCCATGACTGGAGCTGGACACCCCTGATGTAGCAAATGAATTTCCCCAACACTGATGAGTTTGTGTTTGGTTTTCTACAAACATGCTGCTACATTTTATGACCACATATCTCCACTTTAGTTGGGTCTGTCTAAAGGATATTGCTCAATAAGTCTTGTGGCTTTGGAAACCTAAACTGTGCTGCCATGTTCTTTTTAGACAGAAGAGGCTTTATCCTACAACCCCTCCAAATAAACCATACTTAATTAGTCTTTTTCTAATTATATTGTCATGATTTCAACATTTAACATGCTAACTGAGGTCTGTGGAGGCTGAAGTTTGTGTTAATCTACAAACTAGAATGTTTCCTTTAACTCTTCTCTTATCCTGGTTCCCCTAAAGTATTTATGATGTTTTTATATCACTGTAAAACTAGGATATTCTTTAACAGTACCAAAAGCAAACCTCTGTGTATGAAAGCACACAGGAGTCAGAACGCTCTGATATTCATCTGCTTTAAAGCAGCTTCCTGCTCAGGAAGTAACCTTCATCATGTTCCTGTTTCTTAACTTCCTGCTTCCATTGTGGAAAACACACCCGAGACGCGACACGTCAACAGCAGATATTTCATTCAAACACACTCTCGCTGTGACCTTTTCCACAATCAGGGCAGATGGCCAAACAGATCCTGAACCTCTTCCAGTTTTCTCTACGTGATAGATGCCCGTTTTCTGTATATCTGAGCCTCTGCACATCTCATGTGAGAAACAAGTCCTGGTTTTGGTACAACTTCACAACAGACCTCACAAGTGGGAATATTTAAGTGTTCATATAGGGAAAATAAAAGAAGAAAGCCAGGGTTTTTAATTTTCTGCACAGAAGATGCCCGTGAGGTAACGACAGGACGTAAACAACAGATGGTTTGGTTTAGAGAGAGCACTCACCTCCTCCTGTCAGCCTCATACTATTTTCTTCAGCATGAGTGTTGTTTGTTTTAAGTGGAGCCTGAACCAGCTTCCTTCCTCCATCATCCTCCCTCTTGCTTCACTTCTGGAAATCCCTCTCTGACAATAAAAACACATTGTGTACATTTACATTTAAAGCTGTTAAGAACATACTTGACTTATTCATTCTTAATCTGATCAACCTGGACCAGAGGCGGAGTTAAACTTTTATACATTGGGTGGCCAGACGGTGAGGAAGGGTCCATATCGTGAGGAAGGAAATGATGGCGTTCTCCTCTCTAACACACACTTACACTGCTTTAATAACTGTGATATCATTTAAAGGTGCCATATGTAAGAATTATGTCTCATCTTTATTATTAAATGGTGCTGATATGTTATAAGACGTTAAAAATTATGTTAA
>JAPMNP010468362.1:0-14565 GCA_029874935.1 Atherina boyeri | reverse complement strand
TACAGAAGATGGATGGTTATATACAGACTTCCCAACTAAAGAATGAGTCGTTGAAAGACTTTTGAAAAGTAAGACAACAAGCTGAGCATTTTTTGAATAAACTCAACACAAAATAAAAAAAATCCTGTTTCACCATCAAGAGTATAAATAGACATAGAAATATTAGATTGAACAAACTTGAGATGACAATTCACGTTTACTCTCACAAATAAGTTGAGACAACTTGTGAAAATAAGTAACCCCAACTCTCAGATATTTTCAACTTAACAAGAGTTAACCCTAACCCTGACTAGATCTGTGTAGCTATCCATACAGGGTTATATTTAAGATTCTACTCTGAGTCATCCTCTTAATTCAGGTTCACATGACACCATAAGCCCTTGGTTTACTCAAAAAAAGCTTTGTAGCTGGTTGCCTTACTTTTCTAAGTTCATTATACTTTTCTTTAACAAGTTTCTTTTTAAAGTGTAGATATTAGGAATGTAAAAACTAAAGTTTAGTTTTAACTCTCAGAATGGAAAGCAAACCTGACCTAGATGATCTTAGAAATCTCATATAACTAGTCATCAGGAAAAAAATGTGGGTTTCTTGAAGGACACTCCAAAGGACAAATCATCTCTGGGGTTGACCCGTTGTCACTGATTTTCAGTCCAGTTCTTGTTGTTTTAATCTGGCATCCCTCAGCCTTGTCTCCCTGATTCCCTTCCAATAACTTTTTGACAATCACCCCTCGGTGGAGTCCTTCTCTGATGAGGTTTAAGTGAACAGCAGATGGCTTAACCAAAGTCCTATGTCAGGTCTTTGCTGGTATTTGATTATTTACTCCTAAAGAAAACCATTTTCATACTGTTTGTCAGTTATTAATCATAATTAAGGCCTGCCACTCCCTTTGTCCACTATGTGTAGAATTCCTGCACATGTTTTTGAGGACATACTACACACCAAGTGGAAGTATGACAAGTTTTTAGCTAGTAACTCTGAGAATTACCTGCTAATTCTAGACATACAATTCTATATGTGCCATAGTGTTATCTCTGGCAATTCATAGATGCAGCTACAGATATGGGATCAAATCATAGTTTGTGACAGTGTGCAAGAGAAAACGATACACAACTCTGGTTAATCCCTTAAGTAAGTACCTTTTCTGTGCTTGAATGACAAAAAACAACAAGACATACCACGTAAAACGGTTAAATAGTAAGATAATCTTTTTTGTTAATTATACGTGATGGTTGGTGATTGAGACTGTAGATAAATTATTACTGTTGACAGTTTGAATACACAACATGATCCTTCTCATCTTCTGCGGTGTCAGAAGTGATAAACAACTTACCCTTAACAGGAGGGCACATTTTGAAAAATAGAGTTCAAACTAAACGAGACACACCAATGAGACTTACTGCTTACTATATAAATATATCTTAAAGATCAATGCAGGGATTACTGTGCCACACAGACATAAGGCAGGTTGAATAAATCAAAACATGCAACTGTCAAAATCTGGGAGTTGCTGCATCCGCTTCCAACTGGATCTAAAACATAGCAAGACAAACCGCCACCCCACATTTCTGGCAGTGACATCAGCTTTCAATCATTGCGTGCAAAGAAAGGTGATGATTAATAATACAATGCCTTCCATTTCTAAAAGCTTACATGTTCGTACATAACTGTGAAAGTTGTGCTCAAAGGGGATGTTGACAACTTACTGGCACAAAAACAAATTTGTAGAAGACAACCCAATAATTGAGTGATGAAATTACAGCAATCATTACCGCAGATTTATCAGATGTAGTTGTGTCTGTTAAAATTACATTCCTTTCTTGCTCAGATGCACACAAACTCACCCGAGCAGATAATAAAGGTATGAGAACAAAAAACAGACACCTTTTTGATCATGAAACATTCTGTATTTTTCTCTCATTTTTAATGTACAACAATATTTCTACTACACAAGAGAAATTTAGTCAAAGCCTTGAAACCCAGCTGTGTTAAACTGTATCAGAAGCAATATCAATCCTTGATTTATTTACAATAGCTAATTTTAGGTATGCCTCACATATTTGAACTGGAGCTCTAAATTGTTTACAGTATGTGCATTAGTATATACATTTTTTAAAAGTGGGAACAAACATGAAATCGACTGTTGCTTCTATGAATTTTCCTCTTTTGGGATTTGTATATAAGTAGCTAATGACATGACAAGTTGAAAATAGTTCAAACCAAGGCAGGAACGGCACAGAAAGGACGCTTAAGACAGAACACAGTTTGACTTGGTTCAGAGTCCGGAACTTGAGGCTTAATCTTTGTTGCAGCAGACGGAAACCTCCACACTCACGGTATCAGTACTCATTCTGTCCTCCTCTGCTGGCCACATGAAGGAGACGCAGCAGCAGCTCTGTGGGCGAGCTCCTTGCAGATCCATGGTCTGGATCCGTGGCTTCTGTCTCCCCGAGGCAGTCGGAGTCCACCACACAACTCTCTGAGAAGGAAGAGAGAGAAAAGGGACATGGATCAGGTCATTCCATATTCTAACATATTAACTTCACCAAACATGACAAATTAGAAGAAAATAAATGTACCAGAGTTGCAGCAGAGTCCTGAAGCAGCACAGCGTCCTCCCTCTGATCCACAGGGTCTCCATCCTGCCTGGCAGGGGGTGAGCAGGTAATTTTCCTCCTGGCAATGAGCTGACTCTGGGGAGCCCAAAAGGCAGCCCAGGCCTTCCCCACAGCAGATACCCGGGCCAAAGCAGTGGCCCCTCTCTCCAGGGCCACAAGACATGCACTAAAAGAGGGTAGATTAGATGTCAAAATTGTCACGGTTGCACAATTTTCATTTATATTTGAAACACCATTCTAACATATATGATACATTCACTCTTCTACATACTTACAATTGTCCCAGTACACGCAATAGCTTAGTTCAGTGTATACAGCGCTATATGGAATATATGTATGTCTAAATAACCTGTAATATGGATGCTATTCAACAGTATGTCAGTAAGTTAGCGTATTTCTCTTGGAAAGCATAAATATAACCAGCTTTTTTTTTTTGCCTCTCACTCGTTTGTGTTAGTTGCCTACATTGAAGAGGTTATTAGTCAGAAGCCTTCTTACCCTTTCCTCCCTTCTTCCCTGATTATATAAGTTTGCAAATAATACTGGCCCAGCTAAATAATACTGTGCGTTATGATATGTAACTGCTTATTACACATGTTTATACTTTTGGTATGCATATTACTTAAAAAACAAACAATAAAAAAGGAGTATATTAACACTTTTCAGCACACTACTACACTACTGTGTCTGGGCCTGAAAAGCAAATGAACAAACTGGTACAAGGTGAAGAATTGTTGTTATGCATTTATCTTACATTCATTTATCTTTGTATATATTTCTGACATGGGAACAACCTTTACAAGAATGCCTTAGGAATAAATAAGCAAATAAAAAAAATCAATGCCCATAACATTAAGTTTTTAAAGCTACACAAATCTCCAAAAATGAGAAAAAAATAGATTAAAAAAAGGGCTTAGTTCTTCTTATTTCAGTTCCAAGATGTTTTTTATTATCATTATCTTAACACAACCAAGCTCAACCCAAAAAATAAATAATCTCATGTTAAAACTGATCTCTTAAAACCAAACGTTTCCACTAAAATGCCGCAATACTCTTTTTCTTCTCATATTACTTACTTTTACTTTATCAAATTAGTGTGCGAATAGAATCAATTAAGCTGATAAATTGTCCATTCAAAGATATGGAAAGGAGGAGTGGGAAGGGAAAATGGATCCAAGGAAGAAAAGCATAATCTCCCAGCAAAATGCAGACAGGATAATGGTCCTCACCTGTCTGATCCCAGCCTCAGGCAGCGCTCGTTTCCCTCCTCTGGGGCAGTTCTGGATGTAGCACGCGGAGGAGAGCGCGAGGAGTCCCAGGACGCACAGAGGGAACAGGGAGTGATGCATTGCTGCTGTTTCTGTGTGAGCGCCGCGCACCTGTAAGACCACTGCCGGTGTGGTTTGTCTGACCGATACCCCTCATCACACCTCACTTATAAACACACGGACACGGTTTGACAAAGCGACTGATATCTGACGTCACTCTTGTACTGTTTGTGCTCCCTGCAAATGCACGAACGCGCAACCGAAGGCCACCAGCGTGTGCGTGACGTGCGCGCGAGAGGTCGCAACAGATATGGCTCTGCATAGGATGTGTGCCATCTAACAAATCTACTCAAAAAAACATCAGTGACAGTTGGAGATGCGCCGTCTGTATTCAGCGCTGCGCCACACTTATTTCTAATTTAGAACCATTTCCGCGGTGTCCGACACAATAAATCTGGCAAGACGTGAACAACTAATAGGAGTTTGAGAACAACTAATTATATTTACCGCAGTAACCACAGTGATGAAGAACATTTCATGATGATCATGCACAGTTTAGCATCAAACTAATTCATCATTGCAGTGGAGATATTTTTATTTACTTTTGTCGCATGTAGACAACTATGGTGGCATCATGACGACCTCAGGGTCACGCAAATTATCCCCATGACTTATATTCAACTTTTCATCAACATAACAACATTAGCATTTCAAATAAACATATTTTCAGCTAATTATTGCCATCATCTTCCAGCCGCATGCTTTGATTTGTATCTCTCCCATTAGCTGTTGTGATGCTGATAAACAAACTAAATGAGGAATGGCAAAACTGAGCATCAGCAGGTTCAAATGTGAGAGTTCTTTAATAAGCGCCACAACAATGACATCCTTTGATTAATACTAAATATGATCTTTTTAAACTTAACTTTACTCCTCAATACAATGAAACACAAAGCGCAATCTGAAAGAGAAAGAGCCCTGATTCCTGTGGTAAAATGAAATGAAAGTGATGTAATGAAATTAAAACCTGTGCGATGTGTAATAAGTTACTTTAACAAATATAGGACTGCAAAATTGCCTGATTTAACCTTATTCAAAGAGATTTGATCCATCTGAAGGAGTGAAGCTGATGTCTTCATTTCACATGCAGAACCGCTGATTCCGGTCTCACTGAGCGGATACAGGATCATGACCTTGGTTAAGCTAAATGTTGTCAGGGTAACCAACATAGAAATTATGCTATTTATTATTATTGTGAAGCCCAACATACACTGCATCCCTGACTTCTCTGTGTTTAACCATTATGTGTGCGACAGCTCGTTCTTATAAAGGCAGTTATATTGATGTGTTAAAGTGGATATAAAACTAATACATGAATATCAACTAAAGGGGGGCTCATGTGTATTTACTTAGGAAACAAAATGTCCAAGACAATTTGGTAAAAAAATATATAACATACAGTATATTTACCACAGAAAAAGATCTGTTGAGTACATGATATATAAGTTTTAAAAAAAACTGCCTGCATACACCCCATCCAGAGAACAAAGTGAGAAAAAGGCCAGGCATAAGGACAGGGTGAACATGTCTTTCTCCACAATGACCACGCAGCCTTGGGTCAACTCTATTTCCACTCATGTTCTTCTAGTTTCCAGCTCAGTGTTGCTGTGCCTCAGCTTGTTCTTTGTCCAACCTCAACACATCTATATTTCCAACGTCTGTAGAAAGAATGCAGAACCAAGGCTGCAATTACACTACAGATAAGGAGACTAAGAAAGGGAGAGGGGGTGGAAGAGAACAGAATAAGATTTTATATATCTTATAAAAAAACTGTATTTTTATACACACCCAGCCTCTCGTCTGCTAATAGCTGGCGTAGGCTCCAGCCCCCCCGCAACCCTGAATTTGAAAAGCAGTATAGATAATGGATGGATTTTTATACGCAGTTTTAAAAAAAGGTTTGTGCCTTCAGTGTTGTCTTTTCTTTCTCTGAAGTTCAAAAGAGGATCCAATTTTGTGTTGCTGCAAGCTAAGGAAAGTTTATAGGAGCATAATTCACCAACAGACTGCATACAATTTCTATGTAAGTGAAAAAGAAACAATGCTATACCAAATTATTGAAGAAAAAAAAGATAATATGGCAACTAGCATAAACAGGTGTAATATGATCCAACAAAAAGACGGTATACAGTGTGATGAGTGAAGATGAAATATTTATTCAAAAGAGGGATGGAGGTAGTGTTCCACAAAGCGAATATTAGACTGGCAAGAAATTAATCCAGCACCTGAGCTTTCAACCGTAGACGTTTTTTTATTTTTCCTTTTGATCCTATAAAGCATCTGAAGTAAAAATCCATTTTTGCTTTGAATGTGTCACTTTGTTTCTGATTCAATTTATCAGTGACGCACACCATCAGTGATGCACTCGTATGATGTGAGCACGTGCAGTAGGGCTTTGGCAGGCTGGACACTTGACAAAACTAGGTGTCAGTCTTGGTTCTGATTCTTTCTGCAGGCAGGGACGGCACAGCAAGTGACCACAGCTCAGACGGTAAATGGGCGATGCTACTGTTGAGTACATAGAGACTGAACAGGAACACGAAGAGCACACTTTTTCACCTGGTGGGAAAAGAAGGGCGGGAAAAGAAAAGTAATTGACCTTTAGACTCAAATTTAGCAAATGAACTGATCTCTCAAAGGGACATTAAAGAAAGGGAGGAAAATGGAAAAGAACATCATGCATTGGTTAGAACATCCTGAGAGATTTTCATCTTTGTCAACTTATTTGTAATCACTGTTTGTTGCTTATTGTTGATTCACAATTACCATAATCCGATTCCTGAAACCTTATCCTGACAATCAGCAGCCATGGGTCCGAGCAGATGCACATCACTGAATAGTAACTTATGTCCACAAAGTAGGTAAATATAAACCTTACTCTGACTAGACCTTAAGAAAGATTCATATGAAATCAGGCCATTTTCTTAACCCTTATTGATGAAGTTACAATCCTTCATTAATGAATCCAACAATAAATCAATAACAATTTTCAATCATATTTATGACTTTAAAAGAAAAAGTCAGGTTAACAGTCTATTATGAAACAAAAACAAATAAAAAAGGTCTTTTTGGAGAACTGTGATTCAGTTTTATTAACAGGGACTGCAGCATCAAGCTCAGAACGTAATGACTGAGCTGTTATATCAACTAATAATGGCAATTATTCAGAATAGAGACTGAAAATGTGGAAGTTTTCAAGAAGCCGATACACTGTGCTGTAGTTTAGGTAAACATCATATGTTTTTCTCTTTGGTTGAAATGATGACCTGGGAAAAAGTCCAGATGTGCTGTTAATGCAACAAAGTTATGTACGGGCAAACTCATACTTGTATTTTTGCCAAGTGAATACAATAACTTAAACACAAAAACTCACTAAACCTTGTGCTTTCAGTCTCACTTTTACTGTACTTCTACAAAATTCTGAATATCTGCCATTGATTCAGCAGACAATGGCAGTGACTTGTATTATACTGCTGAGGTCATTTAAAACATGTCTGTGGGAGCAATCTGATCATTTATTAATGCAAGGTCACCTTTTGAATATATTTCCATTCCAGCGTAAATGACTTAAACTAACTACATTTGTTTCTCTCTAAAATTTAAGATAAATGCCTTTAGTTCCCAAAAATTGTTAAAAAAAATGTCCATGTGTCTTGAAATATTGATGCTCTAAGCTTGAAGGGTAAAATGATGTCACCCCGGGTCTTAATGCCTTGAAAAAAAAAATCCTTTTCAAATGAAAACTTCTTGTTTCTTAGCCGCTCTGAAGATAATGAAAATATTCCATAAAACTAACATTAGAAGGAATACATTCAGCTCATATCAGAAATGATAGAATTTGTCCTCATATTTAACAATATATTTAAAATGCATTTTATGTTTGATTTAAATGTTCATGCAATGCAGATCACATCATGCTTGAAAGTTAAAAACACACCCATTTTACATCCAGTCACAACAGGTTCAGATCCTACCTGTAGATGTGCTTGGAAAGCCTGAACTCTTGCTCTGCTCTGTGGTGTCTTGTGGGTCAGAGTTAGAATTACTTTCCTTTTGGTCGGGCAAATTTGAAGTGAAGGAGGGTCGGCCCTTCAAGGCAGAGAGAAGAGCCTCATCTAAACTAGCAGACAAACGCTTCTCGTGAGTGCTGCAGCTGGAGGCTGAAAATATGAAATGACAGAGCAAATGTAAAAAAAACAACAACAAAAAAAACAAAAAAAAACAGCCATCAACAAGATCAATGACGAACATGATAGAACGTTTTCCAGTCCTTTCTCAGTGCATGGTATGAACAAACTTGACTGCACTAAATTTTTTTTCCCTCCCACCCCGCCCGCCCCAATGTTGGCAATACCTGCTAACAAATACTTCATTCATAATATTGGCAGAAGTTCAAAGGGCGACTGAGCCTTTACTACTGACCAGGGGTGGACATCCCTGATTCAAAAAGTAAAAATCCTGTCCATAAGTTGTTCCAACCAGTAACTAAACCAGCTGAATTTAAAAAGAAAAAACTTACTGTCAAATGTAGTATGTCTCATTTTCAGGTTACATCTACACAAAAAAAAAAAAAAATACCGAAAAAAAGACAACCCGAAAGGGCAACCATCTTTGGTCTCTGAAGGAAGTGGCTGTTTGCAAATATACACCGTTTAGTAATTTGTGGAGAATATTTGCAGAACACAAATCAAGGATATGAAATCTGTGCTCTCAAATAGCATTTCCAAATGCATAGGTTAGTACTCCAAAGCATTTATAAACCTATACAAGCAATACAAGCAATTGATTCCACCCACATGTTATACTCACCAGAAATTGAATCATTTCTTGGTCTTTTTGTTTGAGGAAATAGTCGCTTTTTAGATGTTGATTCTTCTGTCGTCTCTTTGGAAATTTCACTTGGATTTCGTTTCTTACTCCTGTCCATCCCTGACTTACTCTTCGCACAGAGTGGCAGAACATTAGATGCAAAATTCAGATTATTTGATGACGGTCCTGATCCAGTATCTTCTACTTGCACAGAAGTCCTTGTATCTCTACTGTCAGCTCTGAACTGAACTGAACTACTGTTCATTGAATTTTTAATAAGACATTGGGAATTGTGGGACTGTCCATGTGCATTTGAGGCTACAAGTCTTGAAGCTTGTGGATTGTCTGCTTCGTTTTGCCTTCCGACCGTCCCGTCTCTCCTTATCATCCCTTTCTGCAAGAGGAAGTGATCAATGCGGCTTTTTAGTTGGGGGTTGGGAAGCGGCTGGGAGGTTGATGAGAATGAGACGCTGGTGAAAGGGTCGTTTGGCGGTCGACCCCAAGAGGCTTCCCTCTTCTTATACTCATCCAAGGTGGTGTTATCCACAGACACACCGCTGGGAAGCAGCATGGGCAGCATCATCACTTCCTGTGTTATTGGATCAAGGAATTCTTCCGGTGTGGAAACACTGCCAGAGTCAAACAAAAGTGTATCAATACTGAATCATTTGACAACCAGTTTTTTTTTTTTTTTTTGCAATAATAAATCACAGAGGAGGGACACAAACACATGAATAGAACAACTTAATAATTAGTGTTGCAGCTTGACCCAATGCAAAACCAGATATTACATTGTTAAACATCATAAATATGTCACCTTGGGGGTGCTTGCAGTGGTTGTGCGGTTTGCCGGACAGAGGGGGAAGAGAACACAGGTCGCATCAGCCGTCTTTCACTTTCCTCATGGATTATTTTAATCCTTTCCACTTCTTCTGCAGGGCAGCAGCGAGCAGGCTGTCCCCACACAGTTAGCGCTTTCAATCCCAAAGAAGACGCTGCCCCACCAAAAGGCACTGTCACGCAAAGCTGTGTCACAGCACCTAATGAGAGCAGACCCCGACTCCACAGATCTTCCTGCCGACAGTGGGCAGGCTGCTGGGGAGGAGGGGAAAGAAACGGCGCCCTAGGTCGAAAATTTGAATGTCTGAAACAGATTGGGGTTTCTTCCGTAAGTTCACAGCGAGCTACCATCTTAAATTCTGCCTCAGAGTCTTTGGATTCAGTGTTTGTTTGACATTTAAACACGTGGCTTTTTTCTTTATGATCATGTAAAACCTCTTCACCCCACTGCTGGGCCCGAAGACTCCAGTGGTGGCCATTACTCTGCTGAGATTTACAGCCATCCTTTGGGTGTTTCCCTCTGCTCATTTCTTTCTGGTCCTTCGCCTTCATCTGGTTCTTTTGGTCAGTTTGTTTGTGTTCTGTAGTAGGCCATGGATCAGAACTGGTGCTGATCTCCAGTCTTTTGCAGGCCTGTCCTCGGTCCATTCCCCAAGGCCACAGCTCAACATCTATTCTGCAAAGCTCCACTTGGAAGCCAAACTTCAATGTCACCTGAGAGGAGCAATTAAAAAAGGAAATATTATAAGGATCAACATGTTGCCAAGATTGAAGTGATCCGCCACACTTCAATACAAATATCATGCAGACATTGATATTGTTAAAAGAGCTACTGCATTCTCTTCTCTGAGTGCTCATACCTCAGGCTTGTAACCTGAATAAAATGACATATTTTCAAGATGGCAAAGATCTGTATGAAAAAGAAAGTAGCTTAATAGAGAAATAACAAATGGGATATTATGAAAATACAAAAAAGAAATCAACAGCATAGGAGAAAAATTTGTTGATGATAGTGAGCCACATTTGTTGGCTCACTATCATCTGGACAAATGGCTGATTTTCATATGTAAAATCTATAAAAACTAAATTTTCAACTAATAAACTACTGACTGTACTAAGGTAGTACATTTAGGCTGTGATCACTGTCATAAGTCACACTTTGATCACCTCGAAATCTGTTTTTGCACCGAGTTGCTAACTAGTGTATGACATGATTGTTATCATTTTCAGCAATTAAGTTGACAGTAAAGTGCAACAGACAACACTGAAGTGGTTGTTGATGTCTGAAGGGTGTTCATTGTACATCAGTTTAATACCAGAGACCTTTTACACCCTAAGATGGCTATTTACTTGTATAACATTTGGCTTCCAGTGTTCTCAGTGGGTGCTGTTTAAGTGTTGTGAATGTTTGGATGACAGAAAGTAGATTAAGATCTGAGTTAACAGGTATATGGCCTTATCAGTAAAGGTTGGAACTGACATATTTCAAGGTTATATTGGCATCATGTATTTGTATTTTCTATGCTAAGACATATGTGTGTTGCCAGATTGTGCAAAAGTGTACTTCTGAAAAACAGGGAAGGTTTGGATGAATACACGGATTTCCCTCTGATTTATTGGGCTGAAATAATTAGTGTAAAAATATTTTGGAAACACAGCTTTTGTAAAATACAACCAATATTTGCTTTGGAGATTGGAGCAAAAGAACTGGTCAGAATCTGTGGCCGTGTTCAAAACAATAAAGCTCAGGACACAATAGTTTTTCATTGAATTTTTAAAATTGAATGAAATTTGAAATTGATTATTATTCCATCTCAAAGATTCACTATGGGTTAACTAATTTGTCCCCCTTGAGTCTAAAAAAACCCTCATACTGAGTGTTAGTAAAAACCCTCTACTAAAATAGTGCAACATCACCTTACCTGTAGGGGAGGACGTAGGAAGTATTCCAGCTTGAAGCCTCGCCTACGCAGCACTGGGTCTGCCGACACAAGGTTTGTGACATCATATCCATCTGCACATAGCTGAAAATGGAAAATTAAAACAAAATTATGTGACTAAATATGGAAAATAAAGAGAGTATATTTGTGCTACTATTAAAGCTCCCAGAGATAAGCTCAATATAAAGATATATTTACAGACTTTTTTAGTAAGTGGCAAACATAAATGATTAAAAAGATGAGAAAACGAGATAAAAAAGAAAAGAAATTAATCCACTTTTCTTGAGAATTACATATTTCATCTCCTGAGTGCAGAAAGAAGACAGCAGCCATGATAAGATTACGGAATATGAATCAAATGAACAAGGACATTTGTGATTCAGTCTCCCACACACCACTTTATCTACTGCTTCTTTATTTTCACATCACTGTCCTCCACATTTCTCCTATGCTATTTCACAGCCGTGTTTCTTACTTAAAAACATACTGGACATATAAAAGAAAATCAGGGTGAATGGTCCTCTTAACAGACCCTAGTCATGTGGTGGGCTAAATATTTAAGCTTGTTTTCTCACAACACTTGCTGCTTCTAATTTAAGTTATCCAAATGTTGCAGACTAAAAGCATTAGAAATGTTGTGAAAGCCATGAGCGTGTACAAAATGGCAGGACAGAAGTACATAAACACAATTAAGTCTACAAAATGTGTGTTCACACCTTGTTGCAATGAACTGTTGTAGAAAAGTGTGGCAGACAGAGATTCACAACCATATTTTCCTCCCTGCAAAGACACAAATTGATGTTAGAGCAGTACAAGACATTCCTTTACGTCACAAATGTGGGAGCTCACGGGTCAAGGCAAAGTGATATATTCAGTGAATATAACAGTTAACACTGACTCAGAGAGCATATGTACTGGTTTCTTCCCTATTGGTAGTTATGTACCTTAACCACATAACAAAACAACTTTGAACAGACTTAATCATTAATTCACCTCTTAGCGCCCATTATAATAGTGACAGTGTCATTGTTCAATAGATTATAATTGTAATAAGAAGGACAATGAAGACTTCATCGTGTTTTTACATGAAAAACTGAACAAAGAAAATGATATATCTAGAGAGCAAGTACATCTCTCTGACTGCTGCAAAGGTCAGTTTTGAAGTCATGTATTTAATCAGCCAGCAACCATCAACTTTATTTCAACTAAGAAGAAGTATTATAATTAATCACAGGAAAAATGAAATATCAGCATCTCGATATGAAAATTTGCCATTTTATGAGTATAGAGAGAGCATCTTTGAGTTTTGATATTAGAAATGGCTATGGGTATTTTTTTTTTTCATTTTTTTTTTCTAAACAAATATCTGATCAGAGTAATTAAATGGATTGGTTTAATTAAATAATCCAGATTAGAGCCGATACTTAAAATAAATTAAAAACTCTTAATGATTTTCAAGCTGTGATGTTAAACAGCACAAGGTTTTAAAGAAACTTCACCTATGGCACTGTACTATTGATACTGTTTCCACGGAATCAGTTCAATATGCATTTTCCTAAACAAAGCTTAACGTATCGTATTCATTATGCCAACTGCGTTACTGAATACTGGTAATAGCTGAAAACTGGCAACAGCTAGCAGTCTGAAATTAGCTGAAGATTAAAACAGCGAAACAGGCTAAAATGCAAAAAGAAATGTCATATTCTCATTGAAAAAAATCGAAAGCTATTAAGAAATTTGTACTTTGCTTTGTTGTCAATACACTTGCCTGCTTAGCTTCCTCTTCTAATCAGTTTGCGAAAAAGCTAATAACCACTAGCATAACAAACCAGAAAGCGTAAGGAAGCCGAGATGGGTCATTTATCAAATATGTATGAACGAAATTCGCCAACGCTCAATGTGCAACAGGTGTTGTAATGTTACTGATTGTCCATTGGCATTTATATGTTCTTTAACATATCGCATATTGAAATGACAAGCATTTTTGAAGTTTTCATTTCACCCATTTACTCATCTGAAGAAGTGTTTTGTTTGATGTATGTGCTCATCCACGTCAAGGTCAGTAGACTCGGACATCTTCATCGCACGCACCTTAGTAGGATGAGTGGTGTTCTGAGGGATAAACCTAGACTGCCTTTGCTTGAAGCTTTTTACTGTTTTTGTGTCTGTGTCCAGGCCATATACCTTTGTGGGATATACCTACTGGGTACGAGAAGTTGTCTTGTCCTAGAATTACTAAGCTATCATTTTTATTCAATAGATCATTGTGCTTTATCAATCCCTTCCAGAAATCCAAACAAGGCATTTCTTCTGTTCAGTCTTTTGTGGTCACACAAATGATGTTGAATGTTGAATTGTTCACATATTTTTATTATTCCGCTGAATTTTAACAAATGGGTGGTTTTAATCAAGCCAGAACAGTACTAATAACATAAATGCAAACAATAATGTTTAAACATGTATAAAATCAGAGCATTTTTATTCTCTAAACAATGCAATACTATAACTATATCACCTACATCAAAAGGAACATCATTTTTGGACAAGGTTGCTATGATTGCACCATTATTGTCAGCCAGTAGGCTATATCTTCACAATTAAAAAAAAAGAAAAACACAGAAAGGAAAGCTCAAATGGCACATATTTTCTCTCTCAGTTCACCATAATATAATAACAGTAATAAAGATGATAATACTATGTAATACCTTAGAGATAAGTTAATATTCTTAAGCAACATCTTTTTATGCTGGCATAAAGAACACATATAAAAGCCATGATATTCACATCTGAGTCTACTGTACATCATAACTTGTGTGTTGGACACTATGTAGTGCAGTTGGCCTGAATGTTTTCCTTTAAGAAGGCAAATCCATTTATTTCTGATATTTTTTGAAACTTCCTTCTCCCCTGTTTTGTCTAAATGAGCTATACAGATGAAATTAAGAGTTTTACAGGATACACACACACACACACACACACACACACACACACACACACACACACACACACACACACACACACACACACACA
>JAPMNP010468080.1:0-10342 GCA_029874935.1 Atherina boyeri | reverse complement strand
CAGGGACCTGCTGGGGACGTACGGCTGCAGAAGTTCTCCAATATAAGATGGGGCTAGATCGTTCAAAGCTCTATATCTTATAGCCTCGGGATGCTTGGAAATGTTCTAGTAACCTATCTAGGACATTCCTGAAATTAGATACAGTATTCAACTGATGATTATAAAAGATCTGAAACGTTCCACTTGTGTTACGTTTGTATGATTAAAGAAGAATATCTGATCATTTAAAACAGATGTTGTCAATTAAGTAATCAGATCTTTTCACAGAAAAAAATCCCAGAATGCTTTGCAATTGAAACCCATAAAACATTGATAAAGAACATTGAAATGATAAGAAATTTTGATAAATAAAGTTCTCTAGAAAAATCAATGAACGTGTTAAACCGTTTTCTTTAGATGTTTTATACTGAGCTGAATTTGATATTCATTCATTATTAAATCAACTGTTTTAGAATCTTATTTCAAGTGAGTGAAATTGTTATGGATTGTTAGAGGCAAGTAGTGTAATTAGGTATTTAGAAACAGATACTAAGATATAGGCTGTCAGACACAACCCGATACTACCATCTAGTGGTAAAATGCAGAACAGCTCATTTAGTGTGAGTTTTTTTTTTTTTACAAAGATTGTTAGAATAGCTGGGAAATGGAATTTTTGATCAATAAAAAAATTGACCTTTGTTTTCCATCTTCTGTATACTTTTGATATTTTTCATTCCCATCATGCACCTGCAGTGACACGGAAACTTTATTTTTCTGCTCTGTGTTACAGCCTCTAGATTATGAAACGCGGAGAAGCCACATCTTCACTTTGACTGTGGAAAATACCAATCCTCTGAGCAGCAAGGCTCCCATCATGCCACTGAGCACTGCCACAGTGATGGTCACTGTTGTCAACAAGAATGAAGCTCCATATTTTAAAAACAATCCCATAGAGATTGAAGTTCCTGAGTCTGTGAATCCTGGGGAACTACTTGCAAGTGAAATCGCTTTAGATCCTGATAATTCTGACCTGAGGTATGACAAAGCAGGTGAATGTCTCAGAAGAAGATGGTCAAAAATTTAATTATTTTCTCTTCTGTGTGCGGTAGATATGAAATCATCAAAGATCCTGAGAGGTGGCTGGAGATCGACAGACATACAGGAGCCATTACAGCCAAGAGAAGCTTTAACATGAGATCTCCACATGTTACATCCAATATCTACAGAGCTGTTGTCAAGGTTACAGGTCAGTTCATCATAATCAGGAGTTAGCTTTACTTTATTTTTTCTCAAAATCAAGTTTCTCTTCAGATTTATTTCACACATCCATGCTCTGACATTTCTCTTTTGATTCAGCCATTATGAAATCATTCTTCCATCGATGATTATTATCCATATGGCTGAAATGCAGCAAGTTAGACCAAACCATGATAGTACCCCCACCCTGTTTCACAGATTTGAATGCAGTGCTTTATTTTCTGAAAATAGATTTTCTAATCTAAACCAAAATACTCAACTTTGGTCTCAACCATGGATAAAATATTTTCCCAGCAGCTTTTTTGGCTTGTCCATGCAATCTTTAGGAAAACAGCAGATGGGCAACAGTAGACTCTTCGGAAAGCAGTGTCTCGTTGCCCTGCCATGCACATCATTATTTGTAGTTCTCTGATAGCTGACTCATGAACAACAACATCAGCCGGTGTGAGAGAGTTTCAGCTAAGTTCCTGAGTGACCATGCATGTGAAACATTTTGTTCTTGGAGTGATCTTTGTCCGCCCTAATAATAATCGGTTTTGTCTATTCGTATGAAAACAGTCTGACCGTGGATTAGTGGTGTTGAAATATATCAGATGTTTTTTCTTTTTTTTATGCTTGTCCAGCCTGATAAGCATCAAATCGTTATATAACTGAAGTCCCTTCACATCTTCTAGCACTACGCAGATGAATACACACTTCTAAATACTAAAGGAAGACTGGAGCTTTTTAAATTATTTTTGCAACTTTTAATCATTAAAACTCAAATTTTGATCCGAGCAAGAAAACATTGTGGACATCTCTCTTCCTGATGAACTCTTCCATAAATAATAAAAAACTTATTTACTGAAAACACCTGACTGATTTTCCAAAAAACTTTGTCTTGTTTGATTCATGCAAAAAAAAATTTGGTGATGCTTCAGGTCATATTTAACCAAAAAATATAGAAAAATCTAAAACCTTCACATGTGACATTGTGTATTCTGCTTGTAGACGTTGATGGTGTGTCAGCCACTTCCATGGTGTCCATCTTCCTGAAGGAGACCAATGACTTCCCCCCTGTGCTCTTCCCTCTGAGTGGCTCCATATGCAGAGATTTCAGAAGCACAAGGTCTGGTCTTGTTCTGACTGCTATGGATGAGGACCGTCCCCCACACGCTGCTCCCTTCTTATTTGAAATACTTGATGACTCGTCAGTCAACTGGACTTTAATTCAAGTCAACGGTATGGAAACAACATTTTAACAAAGTTGCATAAAAGATATTCCAGCGGCAGGCGGCTCTTATGTCCTCTCTTTTCCTGTTTTTCCTGCTTCAGATACTCATGCTGTTCTTCAGCCCGTTGGAGAGCTGGACGCTGGAGAGTATGCAGTCACGGTGTTGGTGTCAGACTCTGGCAGCCCAGCTCTGAACGCTTACTCTCAGGTCAATGTCACTGTGTGTCTCTGTGACTCGTTCGGAGACTGTAAGTCTGAGGCGGGGGCCATCCTCGGCTCCACGGTGGGGATCAGCTTCATCGCTCTCATCATCATCATGGCTTGTGTTGCTCTCCTATTGTGTGAGTGCAGCATCCTGCAGTCTTATTGCAATGAAAATATGTGACTAGATTTTCTGATGTTTTTTTAACCTGAAAAATGATACACAAAACTCAATTAAATCAGCCCCATTGAAACATGAATTAACTTTACGTAACTTTAACTGATTGAAAAGTTACAATTGGCATCAGATTTGATTCTTTTCAAACTGTTTTTCTTCATGAAAAACTTGTTTGAATGTAGTGTGAGATTTAGTGGCATATACTGTACAAGCTGTTAGGTGAAGATCCGATCTGATTGGTGAATATTTGCAGTGCTGCTCCTCCTGGCTGTTGCTTTGACTGCCTGTGGAAGACACCACCATCTAAAAAAAGGAACCGGTCTGCTTGTTGGCGAATCAGAGGACGACATACGTGACAATGTCCTCAACTATGATGAACAAGGGGGGGGAGAGGAGGATGAGGTGAGGATCACGTTTCCTGAAAGATCAAAATGGGTGCCCTTAAATTCCAAGTCAATGGTCACTTATGATTCTGATATATATTTCATGTTACGGCATTTTCCCTTTCTGTGTATCATCATTGCATCACCAAACCACATGCCTTCTCCTCTCCTTACAGAATGCTTTTAACATTGACCTGCTGTGGAAACCCCACGATGCACCTTCCACCCCGCGGACCTTCTACCCGGCCTCTGGTGTTCCTCGAGGAAAGCAGCCCCTGAGGAAGGATGCCCCTCATAACCTGCCCTCCCCCACCTACCCCCGGAGGCCTCCTGCAGATCCCACAGACATCGAGGACTACATCAATGACGTGAGAGGCTCCTGCAATGACTTTCTTCTACATGGCCAAAAATGAACAGAAAAAAGAATAAATCTTAAGTCATACAAAACTAAATATGAACCTCCAACTTTTTAAGTACAAACACTTCTTTTATAAATATAAGTAAAGGAAATATTTTTTAAACATTGTGACCTTTTTCAATCTTTATGTGAAAATGGTTTAATGTTTTTAATGTGAGTTTAAGAGAATTTACTGTCAGAAAGGCGATATATACTGTTTTCATAAGTTTAGAATTATGTTTTACCAGAGAAAGAGAAGTTTTCACCCATAGGTTACCTTTCTCACTTCATGTTGTAATAGTCTTTTTTCTTTTTTTTCCTTACTAAAACACCAGCTTAACAGCTTTCCTTTTGCACTTTTCACATTTGCTATCACTGAATATTTTGGGGATTTGATGGAATATTAAAAATCTGTTAAAATTTATGAACGCTGCTAGATACTACTACATCTTACACACTTTTTAGAAATGGGGCATGGTGATTAGAACATGATGCAGAAAACTAACTGATACTTTAGTTTTCTTTTTTTTAAGAGAGAGAAAGACAGTTTTCAGTAAGACTGTACTGAAGGTTCAGCTTTTTTTTTTTTAAAAAAAGGGAAAAGCTGAGGGATATTGGGGACATGTAAAAAACGCACAACATGACACAAATTTTTTTGAGCCTTTAAATTAGCCCTATCATAAGCATTTCCACCAATAATGATAATTTAATTCTGAGTGGAATGATATTAAATTATTTGAAATCAGTACAATACTGTCAGAGTAATGTTGTCGTGTGCATTGACGATTTCAGAGACTGAATCCAAGGTTCTTCAGTACAAAAGTAACTCTTCATTCGTATATTAGATAGAATTCCCAGTGTATTTGTTTATCAACTTAAAAAATGTCACTTTTTTTTTATCTTTCAGGGCCTGGAGGTTGCAGACAATGATCCAAATGTGCCTCCATACGATACAGCCCTGATCTACGACTACGAAGGAGAGGGTTCAGTGGCAGGCAGCCTCAGTTCCATCGCTTCAGGCAGCTCGGATGGAGATCAGGACTATGATTACCTCAACGACTGGGGACCACGCTTTCAGAAACTGGCCAACATGTATGACCCTCGTTAAAGTGGTCGGACCTTCACAGAAACAAGACCTGCGAGGTTCACCAGCAGATAACGGCACAGATCAGGCCTTCTGGGGGTCTTTATTCTGGACACATTGTAAAGGTTAAAATTCTACACAAGGTCGGAAGTGTTCCATGGAAGAATAGACTCCATATAAAAAAAAAAAGCCATGGGTCTGAAATCGTATGTGCCTTAGCATTAATTAAGAAATAGATTATGAAAAATGTATCAAAATAATGAATAGAAAGTGATTCAGCGCAAAGTGATAGTGGTTTGCTCAGGAGAAGTCAGCAAGATGGGAAAAGTTTTTATTGACATGATCAGTGTTGAGGAAAACTTGGAATGGAGCAGGAAATGTGTGTCTATGTCTGGTGTTTATCCTCAGACATGGGCAGCTCAGGAATGATGCACACAAGCATAGAACATGGAAACCTATTTTAATGTATTTTGTTTTTTATACAATGTTTATTTTATAAGATGAATTTCCTTTGTCATTTTTGTTTTTTTGTAATTATAAATCCTCCATTCCAGCATTTATTCATGTTTTTGGAAGCCATCTCAGCTCTAAACATAGCGTACCACAATAATCTGTAATTATCCAACTGGAGGTCAAGACTTATTGTTCTTTTTCAAAAACATGTTAATTGAATACAAATTTTCTGGTGTCGACATAATAAATGAGTGTTTATTTGTCATTATAGATCCTGTTCACTGCCTGGATTTACTCATAACCAGCACAAACAAGTATACAGCACATCTGTTTACACTAACATTAAATACAGCAAAAGACTGTTTTTAAATAAGACTTTATTTAAATATTTGGCAAAGCCATCCTGTCAGACCAGTTCAAGTCTCACACATGAGACCTTTTTATTTTACAAAGAAAAAACCACTTCAACCTACTTACTTCAACTATGCGTCTTACGGAGTGATGTGTCTTTAATAAGCAATTAAACAGAGCTGGTTTGCTGTGGAGAAAAACAAAATAAAAAAAAAAAAAACTAAAATCTTCTACTAAAAAAATTTATCATTTCATGGAAATAAACCTATAATTAAAATGTGGACTCAGAACATCTGGTTTGTAAATTAAAAGGTTCTAATTAGATTAATCACTTGAACATGAGTGATAACGAAAATATGAAAATCCCATCTCTATTGGACAGGCCTGTGAAAGGCTCAGGACCGGAAGGCACCGGTCACATAACTTTGGCCCAATTCAGATTCATCTTCCTAGCCCTTCCACTTAGTCCAATTCCTTCAGTTTGAAGGGATAAGGTGCCCCTTTTCCTTTAGGGATCAAGAAGAAGTGATAATCTCACTCTTCAGCAGGGGTGTTGGGGTCCATTTATATGGCTAGATGGGATTGGGCCTTGGAGGCTGACCAGTAGAGATGCGCCTTACATCATTCAGTTGTCCAGGAGTATTAGTTCAACAGTGACAACTTATATACATACATACACTACCGGTCAAAAGTTTGGACACATTTTCCCATTAGATTCAATGGAAAACTGCATCCAAATATTTGTATATCACAAACCTGTTGTTTGATTTCAAAGTAAAGACAGCAAAAAATAACTCCAGATAGGAGAGGAACCACATTGAAAAAAGAAACATCTGCCATTTTCTCAACATGATTCATTTTGATATTTCTCTTCAAAAGGAACCATAATGTAAAATGAGGTTTCCTCAGCAATGGAGAGCAGTTGATGTCTTCCTTACAGCCTTTGTTTTAGCTACTCAGCTTTCCTCACTTGCGTGCTATTGATATCATCCACAGTACTCTAAAGACCTTTGTTCTAAATTCCATGTGCAACTTAATGTAAAAATGCAGATTTTAATTATTTTTTTGGGGGGGAAATGTGTGTCGTCAAGTATAAATGAAAATTCAATTGGCTCCTTTCTGCTTTAGAATATCTCAATTATAGCAGACCTTGCAGATCCTTTGCTGTCACTTGCAGATTTGAAAGAATATCATTCCCTAAAAAAATTTTGTCATCCAAACCTGCATCTGCTACAGTACATTTTGATTAAAATGATGGAGACACACACACTGCATGTATGTGCTGACTGCTCATACAGTTACGTCTGATAGGAGGAGCTGTCCAGAATATCTCCGTTCTATGCATGTTGGAGATATTATGGTTAAACAGACTCGCTTCTAGTGCTACCATGGCATAATAATATGACTTGGCAGCAAGTATGTGAGGGGAAATTATACATTTCCTCAAACAATAAACATTGCAGACGATCATCATTAAGGTTAGCTAAATAGGTCAGCTGGGTGGAAAACTGGTGCATTTGAACATTTGCACAGACATCTGCATGAATTGCAGAGTTTTAGGAGCTTTGATTTCACTGCCAGGAGCACAAAGCTTCAAGCTAAGGACTCAGTCCAAGGTTTTAGACAATTTCCAACAAGCTCAGATGAACAAATAAAAGCAAAAGTTGGAAAAGCATTAAGAGCCAACGGAAATCAGCCCAACTGAGGATTCATGTCTTCCTCTCTGTGTTTGCGAGGAGGTGGCTGAGGCTCCTCTTCTCCTGTGTCCTGCTTGTCCCGCTCAGCCTCCACCCAGCTCTGTGGGAGGATCATCTTCTTAGGGCCATGAGGTGGTGGCCCCAGCAAAGCTTCAATGTCATCATAATTCACCACCTCACGCTCTAACAGAGCATTAGCCAACTGGAAAGACAGAGCCAACTAGTTATGAAACATAATTAATAAGCACTGTGCTAAATGAGCAAAAACTTACAATAATAATAAAAAAAAAATGAAAAAAAAAAGATAGAAATAACTGACCAGTGTCAGCTTGTCTCCGTTGTCCAGGAGCAGCTTCTCTGTGCGTCGGTATGCACGGGCTATCAACATCTTCGCTTCCTGGAAGAGTAAACAAACAGTCAACTGTATATCAAAACACGAGGGTAAAAATAATGGAAACTTTAAGGTGACAACCACAACTCATTGGATCAACATTCACTGGGAGCTAATTTGAGAGCGAAAAACTAATCCAATTTTAGAACGCACATGGTCCATCTGTTGCTGCAAGCCTTGGCTGAAAGGACGCCGTCCAATGGCACCCTGCCCTTCTGTTTCTGGGAATGAGACCTGTCCAACGCTGTCACACATGCCATACTGCTTCACCATAGAGTAGGCCACACGTGTCACCTTGCGCAAGTCATCTTGAGCTCCTGGAGAGACAAAAAGGAAAAAAGCTTCACCCTGTGTTTGAAACTTAACTCACACTTAAATATTCATCATAACGCGGGCGAAGTTTGTGAAAATGATCAGTAAGCAATAAGTAGAAGTAAAAACGGAACACGCAAGTGTAAAAGCTGAGATTGAGGTACATATAGTGTAGATGGAGGTTACCTGTGGTAACCTTGTTAAAGGTGATTGCCTCTGAAGCTCTTCCCCCCAGAGCCATACACATGCGCTCAAACAGCTGGTCTTTGGTGAACAGGTACTGGTCACGGGGTAAGATCTGGGCAAATCCCAAGGCTGCATTTGTCCGTGGGGCAATGGACACCTGAAAAATGTCACATGACCAATCAGCATTTTATCTATTTCTTTGTATCTCTTAGTATTATTGTGATAAACATTTACTATTTCAGGGTTGTTTTCAACAGCCATCTTTATCATCTGTATCAGTATTGTATTTAGCAGTCTATGGTATAACTAATGGTTCTTATTCAGAATAGTACACCTGACACTCTCTAACAAATGTAGTGAGGCTGGTGGCACATATAGCACCCAATAATCCTACCAACAATAGGTCACTCCAGGTCATAGACTGAGAAAATAGGCTAAGGATAGTATATTGAAAACACTAAAATAATGGAAGGTCTGCATTACCTTTAAGTTTCCACTTTTAGATTTAGACCATTCTAAATGTATCATAGTTTTCTTTCAACATCTCAGAGATACAGTACAGAACTATATAGCTCAACTGGATGGCTTTACTTTGCCCTCGACTCCAACTGTGAGGATCCATGGACTTATTTTGATTAAGATATGTTTTTTACTCATTTCTCTCTCATCTTTGTAATATTTCCAGAATCAACAACATCCAGGCTCTGTGATGTTAAAAATTAGGCCATGCATTGGTCCCTGAAGCCTGATTACTGTAATTCCTTAATGTCAGGATGACCCAACAATTCTTTGAAAAGCCTCCAGCTGATGCAAAATGCTGCAGCAAGAGGTCTGTTGGAAATTAGCAAAAGGGATCATTGTCTTTAAAAGTTTAGCTTCTTCTCATTATCTCCCTTTGAAATAAGATATTAGAATAGTACATAATACACAAGCAGGGTTATTTCTCTCCCTGAAACTCACTGCAGTCAGCTCTGGCTCCAAAACAGCATTCTTTCATATGATCTGTAAATTTGAACTTAACCAACCTCTGTTTTAACTGAATTTTACAGTAAATTTCTACTAATTCAATGATGGCCCACATTACACATTAAAGCTCAAACTTGCATGGGATGTACTACATATTTGAAGTAAAAGAGTGTGCTACCTTCATCACAGCCTCTGTGTGTTCAAGTAGCCATCCCACTAAGGCATGTCCAGACTCATGAAAAGCAACCACCCTCTGCTCTTCTTTAGACAGAATCTTGCTCTTCTTTACACTCCCTGAAGACACACATTCACATAAGATTTGCCATATTTTGCCACATGTCAGATGTGTGAAATGTATTGCTTTCCAACAACACAGTGTGAATGTCATTTTACCTGCTATCACCCTCTCCACCGCATACTCAAAGTTAAAAGTATCAATGGATTTAAAACCCTCTCTTGCAGCATGCAGAGCAGCTTCGTTACAAATGTTGGCAATGTCTGCGCCTGTAGAGACAAAGTCACATTTCATGATTACTATGCAGGAATAGCATGCAAGGTAACATAGCCCGTTTTCTGTGGTGCAGTGAAGTTTGTACACCTTGTAAAAATTGTACATATTGCTACACCAATATGACATTAAAACATTCCCTGGCTTTCACACAAGTCCAACATTTACATAAGGAGACCTCAGTTAAAAAGAGAAGACAAAAAAATCCATTATGTTTCATCTATATATTTTTAAAGAAGAACAAATATTAATGTTCATGTGTCAGAAAAGATTGCAAACCACTAAAGCCAGCAAGTAATTTAAAAGTAAAATTAAGATTCGGGAATCTATCAAAATCTGATCTTCTCAACACATACTTGAGGAAGTGAATCATGCCACAGAAAAAACAACAAAAAAAAGAAAGCTGGCAGGAAAATGTCACAAAGCCATCTCTAAAGAGTCTGAACACCATCAAAACCTCTCTTATAATGGCCAATGTAGATGTGTCCACCATCATGAAAACAGTGGGTATGAGAGGTCTTCATGGAGAAAACTTACAAAAAACCCAGAAGACCAATTAGGGGTGGGAAAAATAATTGATTCAAAGATGCATCGCGATTCTTTCTCGAACGATTCGATGTTCAATTAGGATAAGTTGATAATCGGAATTTAAAAAAAAAAAAAATTTAAATTGATTTTTGGGCTCTAGTGGCCTCTATATGACAGTTGCTCAACAGGAAAGGGGACAGAGAGAGCAGGGAATGACACGCAGCAATGGGTCGACTCAAAAAGGTTGAGAATCACTGC
>JAPMNP010467513.1:0-10034 GCA_029874935.1 Atherina boyeri | reverse complement strand
AACTCTGCAAATAAAAGGTGGGTATGTCATTAGTTCTGCAGAAACAGAGGAGTGAGTTGTTTTACAATATTACCATTGTTTTTGCATTCTCCTGTTTAGCAGTGCAACCCTCTCCAAAGACTGAAGCACCTACAATACTGCCAAAGATGAGAGGTGCTGTTTCCAAACCAACTCCTACCCCAGATGAGGAGAGGCCCCTTCCTGAGGCCACATCAGTTCCCCCTGAGCCCAAAAGGAGGACTAATAGGAAGGCATCTATTACTAATTCAGAAAAAGATGTTGAGCCAATTTTTGACCTTAAGGCGTCCATGCTAAATGAGAATAATGAAGTCCAAAAGAGCATCCGACCTGCAAGATATATGGACAAAGACTTTGATGTTGCAAAGAACATAAAACAAGTGGAGAGTAATGAAGAGAAAGACAGCGAGATGTACAAGAAAACTGATAAGCCAGTGAGACTTCCAGATAAGGATTATAGGGTTGACAGGAAGGCCAATGAACCAGCTAGACCTTTGGGTACAGAAAATGACGGTTTCTTGGAAATGAGTAAATCAGGAGGGAATTTGGAAGAATTAGTTAAAGTTGGCCTCGAACCAAGTCAGTCAGATAAGGTTTTAGGCAGCACTCTGGATGAACTAAGAGAAAAGGAAAAGGAAATTGACCTGAAACAGCAAGGAGAGCCTTCAAAGGAAATGACTAAAGTTGAGCAGAAGCGACCAGAAATAACAATATGGAGTAACAGTCAGGATGAAAAACACTCAGAGAAACCCCAAGAAAAGTCTGAGGAGGATGGAGAATCTGTAGAAAATAAAGTTGAAGTGGGCAAGACAGCAGAGGAGCCTTTAAAACCACCAGTAAGATCTAAAGGAAAGATAATGGAGCGAAAGCTGACACTCAAATGTATCTCAAAAGAAGCTAAGGAAACACAAGTGGTAAAGACTACATTGAATGATTCTGAGGAAGAGCATAAACAAAGAGGAAAGCAAGTGTCCACAGAGGAGCAAAGGGAGAAAAAGGCACTGAAACTAATGTCCTCTGCCAATCAGCTGGACAAACAGCCAGTTGAAGAAACAGAAAAACCTGAAGGAAATGTTCCTGAAATAGTTCCTCCAAAGCCACCTATGAGGATTAAGAGCAAAGTAAAGAGAGGACTTGAAAAACAAGTATCGAGGGACACGGAGACGGATCAAGATGAGCAAATGCTGACAAATGTTGTGGTAAAATCAACTGAAGAGAAGCCAATGAGACAGTTAATAAAACCGATTGAAAAAGAGGTTGAAGAGAAACCAAAACTAGAGAGGAGACGGTCCATCGCAACTGACAATGAAACAGTCGATAAGTTAAAGCAGCCAATAAAACAGCCAGTTAAACCCATGCGAAAAGAGCCTGAAGCACACCAGGAAATGAAGTTGGCAGTTGAGCCAATGAGAAGAGTGAAAGAGCAACAAACACCAACCCTGGCAGAAGACGTTCCTCTCCTCTACATTTCTGAAGATGAAACTTTCTCAGAGGCTTTGACTGAGCTACCCACTAATCATGTCCAACTCCCTATCTCCATTGTTGATGAGCAGACAGAAGAGCTGCCAATCCAGAAGACACGGCCATGTGATGTTTCCCCTGCAGAGATTGACATCAACATAGAGGATGAACCGCAGATGCAAGAGGCTGCAGTCAAGATCCAGGCTGCCTTCAAAGGCTACAAAACCCGCAAAGACATGCGACCAGTCTTTAAAGAGGTGTTCAAGAACCAAAATACAGATCTCCATGGTACCCTCACTCTAAAATGTGTTGTCGAAGGAAAACCCAGCACAATTCGTTGGCTCAAAAATGGACAACAAATTACTAATGATCAACGAAGCAGGATTAAAACTAGAGAGAATGGAGAATGTACACTTGTGATAAAAAACTTGACAAACAGTGACACTGGAGTTTACACTTGTGAGGTAGCGAATAAGTTTGGTGTGACCTCTTACAACGGAAACATAACAGTTGTTCAGACTGCACAACCTTCTGCCCAGAAGCCTATACACCCACCACTTGCAGCCATAACTTCTTTGCAGCTTGCGCCATCAAAGTCTGAAGCCCAGGCCAAAACGCAGGCTTTTGCTTCAGAACCAGATGCTGAAAATTTTGTAGAAAGTGTGAGTGTATCTCTGTGGGAGGCCTATAACCTGACAGAGCAGGACAGTCAATTTAGCCGACAAGAAGGGAGAAGATCTTCACTCATTGCTGTCAGCTCTAGTAAGTAACACCTTTAGTCTGTAGCTGTAAAGTTAAAACAAATTATGTTGCTTTGGAGAGAAGCATAAATAATTTCTGTTATTCAAAATCTACTTTAAACAGTGTCAAGTCCCTCTGATTATGACACTGCTCCTGACATTATGGAACCTGTCCAGACTCGTCCGGTCATACTGAGGTAGTACAGAAGGGATATTTTATTTATACTCTAGTTCCATTGTTCATTTTGAATGTGCTCATAAAAATTGAAAAATAATCTTTATGAATATTGTAATAGGGAAGTATCAAAACCAGCAGACCAAGTAGCTGCAAAGGATGATAAGGAAGTAATGGCTGCTCCACAATCTACAAAGAAATTACTGATGGTCAAAGGTCAGTGATGTTAATTTTTTGTTAATTACCTTTAGTTTTATCTCATTCAAACCTATTTCTAAAAAAGTTGGGACACTTTATAAAAAAAACAAGGTTTGAACTATAGGCAGTCCATTTCAGCAACTGGGCCTTATTTTTTGTTTAGTTTATTCCGTCATTTTTAATTACAAAATCATGCTGCTGTAATTTATGGGGAAAAAATATGTTAAATGTTATCTAAGCATATGTTTTTTCAAAATGTCTATACAATGTTCAGTATGCCACACCAAACCGGCTTTTTTTTTTTAAAGCAGAGGCATTTCTTCTCTCCACTAGCTCTTTTTTTTGCCTTATCATTACAGAAAAGTTGTCTTCTGTTCAAATTCATAGGGCTTCCTGATAGTAAATTGAGGACACCATCTCCAAAACACCATCGTGCCCACACACCCATAACCAGCGCCGTATCTGGATCTGAGTCAGAGGGGGAGGAGGACAGGCGAGAGGTATTTTTGAGATGCATCTAACATCTTGACTGCCGAACTGCATGTATGATTCTATGCCATAATTTGTAATTTATTCGATGTTTTCCCCACTTCAGACATTTGAAATGTATGTTGCTCGAGCTGACTGCAGCCCTAATAGTGGACATAAGGACAGTTTTATCCTGAAGGAGGGTCAGTTTGTGGAGGTCCTGGACTCTGTTCATCCTGACAGATGGCTGGTGAGGACCAAACCCACCAAAACTAACCCTGCTCGGCAGGGATGGCTGTGTCCAGCCTATTTGGAGAAGAAGAGAAAGGTAGGGTGTAAATTTAGATGCTGCATCAAAGTAAGAGTAAATACTTCAGTTACTTCAGTAAATAGTGACTTCAAGGAATGAAGGATTAAAAAAGCTTTGATTCATTTTATGCAGGAGACCTTCCCACAGTTGAGAGCCCCTCAAGAGGATCTTGACGGAATTGGGTCTACAGGAGAGGAGTATAGGAGAGCTCTGAGGTTTGTTTGTTACATACAGGACTGGTCAGCTTACATGAAGAGCTATAACAAATCGACCCTTCTTTCTCGTCATCAGTCAGCTGATCCAAGGCCTGATCGATGGAGAAGAGGAGTTTGTAAAGGCGATGAAGATGTTTATCTCTCATCAGCTTAATTATTTGGACTCAAGCCACCATGTCCCCATTAACATCCTCAACCAGAAAGAGATCATTTTCAGGAACATAAAGGACATTGTATTTTTACATGAACGGTAACACACACACAAAAAGCAAGAAATAAAACAAATAAATTCCTCTTATGTTATGTAATGTTAGTTTGATACTTATTTGTTTTTTTACAAGGACAAGCAGTACATTAGAAAATATTTTGAAACCATGCTACTGAAAACATGACTTTATGTCTTTCTTTTCAGTTCTATCCTTCCTGGTCTGAAAGAATGTGTTACAGATGATGATGTTGCCATGCATCTGATCAAGCGCACTGAAGACTTCGAGAAGTATCTTCACTACATGGTGGGACAAACACAAGCAGAGGCCTGCATCAGTGACAAGATCGTCCAGCAATATTTCAAAGTATTCATGACTGCTGTGTCTTGGATATGAAAATAAAGATGACATTAACAGTAATTGTGTACAGCAACAGCATTATAACACTGATCTAATGTCCTGTTTTCAGCAGTCGGCAGAACCAGTCGTGCCTGACGCCCCTGTCATGGATGTCCTTACTTTCCTCCAGCAACCAGTAGAGAGGATTCAAACCTACCAGGCTTTACTGAAGGTCAGCATACAGTTTATTTTTGTGTCTTAACTGTGTATCTTTTTATCTAGCAACCCTCTCTTGTGTAGAAGACCATACATATTTGCATAAGCTGAGAGCAGGAATCTGAGACTGCACTGCTGCTGCACCCAGTTTTCAATAAATATTTTAGTTTAAAGTATTCACAGAAAGACCCTGAGACTGTGCAATACACATACATGACTTGTTTACACGTGTTAACATTTCTATCACAGTAATTTATTTGTAAAAGAGTTGTGCTACGTTTTTTCTCTTTGTTTATTTGGGTTTATTGTTCTTTGCTTGACAGGAGTTGATAAAGAACAAAGCGAAGAGTGGCCAGAGCTGCTATATGCTGGAAGATGCCTTCTCTATGGTGTCCTGCTTGCCCTGGAGGTCTGACAATTTGCATCGGGTGTCCCTCATTGAAAACTACCCTGCACCTCTCACTGCCCTGGGTGAGCCGGTGCGGCAGGTGAGCAGAGATAATTACAGTGCCTTTATATTCATGCAAACATAATGATTGTTGGGACTTTAATGAACAAAATCTAATAGAAAGTTGTTTTCTGCCAGATAGTTGCACTACGAGTTCCACTCAAAAACTTTGGTCCATCATGCTGCTGTCTCTCTTGAAGTTCTGGATAGTTTCCCAAATGCTGAGACATCAAAATGGTATACTATGTGAATCTGATCACTTCCTTCTATTTTAGGGCATATTCACAGTATGGGAGGAATCCCCAGAAATCAAAACAGCCTCTAGAGGGCATCAGAGACAACTTTTTCTCTTCAAGGACTGTATTGTATTGTGTAAACTGAAAAAAGACACCAGCATGAACCGAGACGCGTACATCTTTAAGAACAAAATGAAGGTAAGATTTAAACTCTTTCTAGTGCTGTATACCAAATGAAAGGGAAGCAAAACAAATTCTCCAGTTTGCTGCTGGTGTCATTAACATATTTTTGTTATCAATCCAGCTGAATGATGTAGAAATAAAGGAGACTTTGGGTGGAGAAGAAAGGTCTTGGGGATTGTGGCATGAGCACAGGGGCTCCATTCGGAGATATACTCTCCAGAGTCAATCTACACTTGTGAAACTCTCTTGGCTGAAAGACCTGAAGGAGCTGCAGCAACGCTCCAGCCTGCTCACCAACAGTAAGTCTTCATCTTTGATCTAAGAAGAGAAATGGACCGTAATCCTTAAAAGGTACAAAACTGCTTCAGAACAACATTCAACACTGAAGTTGTCCATCCACTGGGGTTTAATGGATTGAAAGGATGTTTTATTTAGCTTGAACTTATTGAGAATCAAAGGAGTTGTACTGAAATGATAGGCCCAGTATCATCAACTATGTGCTTGATGATTTTCATGTTTGTGTCGACAGGCTCTCCTGTCTTTCAAACACTGTTGCGTGACTTTACAACAAAGATTGGGCAAACGATCAAACTGACCTGCAAAGTCTCCGGATTGCCAAAGCCAGTTATCAGCTGGATAAAAGGTTAGAAAGTCTGTGATTCATTTTGAATTATTGAATACTAAAATCTGTGCAAATGTATTCGGTCGATTTTAGAGGTAAAAACTGCAGAGAAACAAACAATGCAATTTTGTATTTTACATCACAGATATGAGATGCAATGTAGTCTCTAATTTTGTTTACTTTTCTGAGCAATGCCACATTTCCAAACATGCATACAATGGATTGGGTAAAGTGATGGCTTCACGAAAAAATTCTGATCACTACCTCCTAGACGGTCTTCCTTTGGAGGATGACCCGCGTCATATCATCACAGCAGACCGCTCGGGAACTTGCAGTCTCATCCTGGACAGTCTCACTGCTGAGGACTCTGGACAGTATGCCTGCTATGCTACCAGCTCCATGGGCAGTGCTGGCACTCTGGCTAAGGTGGTGGTGCAGGGTGAGTTTGGGTGATATGATGCACATTGCACATTACTACATCCAAAACTGTCTATTACTGCTACAACTACTGACTTACCGAATACTTCAACAGTATTAATACATCTGTCACGATAGGTCTTTTTCCAAATACTGTGGGAACACATGTATCTTATCTTTCTCTTTAGCTGCACCCCGGTTTGTGAGCCGACTGGAGAGTGCTTGTTTGATAGAGGGAGAGGATATCCAGTTCTATTGCTCCACACTCACTACACCTTTACCACGAATCAGGTTTGGCAGAGACAATGTAACCACAACACAGGACGAAACTGCAATTTTTTGGTGTTATTTGAATATTTATTTTTCATCTGTGTTTGCTACAAGCCTCCTTCTCTGGTCTTGCAGGTGGTTGAAAGATGGCAGGGAGTTGACCGACCACCACAAATATTTTATTGTAAATGATGCTCGCAGTGGAGTCCTATCTCTGACAGTCATCAGGGCAACGGAGACCGATATTGGGCAGTACGAGTGTGAGGTATGAAATGAATGTCCATTCATTTCCATTGTATCAAGATTGTGAGTATCACTTATATCAGAAGTTACAAACATTTTGTTTTGTTTAGCTTTGGAATGAACTTGGTTGCATCAAGTGCAAAGCAGGTCTATGCCCTGCCTTTGTCCCACCAACTGACATTGAGAATGACCAGCCAAAAGACTTACCTGCTAAAGGTAGGACCATCAGGACCGCTGATGTAAGCATCCTCAACACAAGTTGGAAACCCATGATTGGGTTTCCACATGTGTGGTCCACACTTTTACTTGGCCAGCTGTGTTTGAGAAGGGATAAAGCACATGCCATTGTCCAGTTCCCTTCAGATCCCACCACCTTTTTTGCATCACATCATGTGCTATTTCAACAAACTGCCACAATTTAGACCAGTTTTTCATCTCAAACACTGTCATTCATCCATTTTTGCAAGTTCACACCATTTTCAGATTTTACTCACATACTTACTATACATTTCCTTTTTCCATTTCACACACACTCACATCACAAGTAGCTCCAACTATCATACCACTAGAATTCCACTGATTATGATATGGTTTGCAGTTTTGAACAGATTGCGTAAAATGAGGCAAATGTTGCCACCTGTTAACTATTAACTATATCATCTAGTCTAGTGCATGAGATAAAAGTGCTCCTACATATGTTGTGTGTCATTTTTCCATTTCTAATATAGCCATGTCAGTTCAATAATTTTTTAACCTAAAAATGAGCAAAATAATGACACATTTTTAATTCTAGCAAGTGTCCCTGATACATAATCATGCCAGCAGATTACTGCAATTTTCAGGAGGACTAAACCCAAGCTTTGCTATAGCCATCTCTAATGTCATACCCTCAAGTCACTAACTTTAGTTTTGTGATCTTTGTGATCTTAAATCTTTGTTTCCCTGCACTTCATCTGTTCTAATAACTTGGTGTGTATAAATGCAATTTTGCATGTAATGCTCTCCTGAGGAGTTGTAACAGTCACATGGCAGTCATGTGACAGAAATCTCAAATATAACCATAACATTTACTGCATTGTGTACCCATAATGAGTGGGATCTAGTGACTGTCATTTAGCATACATCATATTTTACTTCCCAGCCTCCTCTTCAGTGAAAAGACAATGATATATGTTTTGTGCAGACTGTTTTGTGTTTTTCATTGTGTTTCCACTTTTCACAGAGAGCATGGATCATAACAGACTACATACTGTGTTTCCATGACATTCATGTTTTATTGCAGATGTAAGCACGACCACCAAGGTACTCAGATTTTGCAGCAGAGAGAAATTATAACAGTACTGAATAGATATAGAGACAGAAAGTAAATGTTACTGTTCTGTAGTTATTAGCTATTAAATAAGATTGAACTGAATTCAATTGAAGTTTACACCTTTATATTTTTTCATGAATTTTTGAGTCCATGTTTGTCTTTCCATTGTCCATAACCTACATATTCTTCCATCTTCCCTGTACTCCTCTTAAAGCAGGGGGTTCTTCACATGGACCGTTCCATGTAAGTCATCTCAGTCATGATAACAAATAACCACTCAACATTCCCCTTTCTCCTCTTGCCAACGCATGCCCAGCTAACTCTCCACTCCTACAAGATGGTCATGTGCTGGATAAGTGTCCCGTTTCTGCCCATGCAGGAGTGGGCATATGCCCACATCCTGTTGATGTGGTGGGTTAGTGGGGTAAAACCCTGAAGCTGCAAGGTAAGACGGTACATTATTACTGTCTCTGGACTGTGAGGTAATGTGCTTTCAGAAATTTTCCTTTTCCACTTTATTACATATTCTTTTTATAATAGTCTAATTATAAACTTTGAGTCTTTTTAGTAAAATTTTGGCTGAGAGGTGTTTTCACTTTCACAGATGCTGACTCAGAGGGCTGGTCCACTGCTTTTGTTAACAAATGGTTACAGACTGATTTCAGCCCCACCTCTATTGCCAAGATGATTTTCCGTCCTGATTCCTCTGAACAGTAAGTTATTTGACTTAGAACTGGTTTATACTGACCATTCTTCTTTTACTTTTAAGTATACATAACCACTTGTGCAAAACAATCTAATCTACTCTTTATCAAATCAAGAATGCTAACATTGCTAAGAATTGGTTGATCAAAAATCAAATTATGTATAGAGCAAGAAGCCTATCATTTCACCGCAATTTTCAGAATTTGTTCCAAACAAGACAAAACTATCTGAAACAAATTGATGATGAATAAATCCAAATGAATAATGATAAAGTATGATCGTAATAATGATAATAACACAGCATTACAGTAAATGGAATTAGCATGTGAAATATTTGCCCAGGGGGAATGAAGAATTGTTTGGCAATACAGAAGTTCAAACAGTTTTTTTTATAGCTATTATTATTGTTATTATTGTAGTTATTTTTATTATATAAAGAAAAAAAGGGCATAGGCCTCTTTAAGGGCCAAGTTACAATACCTTCTCCACTTTGCAGACATAAAAGCCTATTTAAATCATGAGATCTTTGTGTGTCTGATACCAACCTCATTATTTTATTTTTATTTTTTATTTTTTAGATTTTAAATGTTCTTAATCTAAATGAAAAGGCATCATCAGCCACAAGAAGCCAAATTAAAATTCCATGTGTTCAATGACATTTTCATTTTTTAATACAGATATTGTACTAAAATTAAAACATAACTTAACAACTGTAACTGTAAGCAACATCTCTCCTGACTAACAAGCCATTATATCTTTTGATCTATTAATTTTTCAAGATATAGTGATATGAATTACATAACTTATTATTTTTCTCCTCTGGTCAAATCAAATTAATTATCTTGACAAGCTGATCATTAGTAGGAGGGGGTCTTTCGCCAGACTAAGTTCAAGATTGAATTTAGTTCAAGATTGAACTTAGTCTGGGGAGTCTGCCATGTAATTCCTACTGCACAAGAGGCGTGATCAACGGGCATAGATGGATAGTCATCTGACGTCATTGTTTTGAACCCACCAATAGCGCACAAGGCGGATAAGGCTGTTTGTGATTGGCTTATCCGAGGTCGGGTCGCGGGGGCAGCCGCCTAAGGAGGGAAACCCAGACTTCCCTCCCCCGGCCACATCTACCAGCTCATCCGGGGGGGGATCCCGGGGTGCTCCCAGGCCAGCCGAGATACATAGTCCCTCCAGCGTGTCCTGGGCCGTCCCCGGGGTCTCCTCCCGGTGGGACATGCCCGGAAAACCTCTCCAG
>JAPMNP010466984.1:0-12561 GCA_029874935.1 Atherina boyeri | reverse complement strand
AATCTTCTTACGAACAGCTTACGAGAGAATCTGAGAAGATTCTTAAGAAGATATTGGTGAATGAGGCCCATTATTTTTGCTTATGTTGCTGTGCTTATTGTAACAGGTTTTTCTTCTTTCCTCTACTTTTTATAGGTTGCTCCACCTTTCCATCATCCATGAAGCCAAAGAGTACATAAAAAGAATGATTGAGCTGTCTAAGAACACAGACTTCCTCAACACACAGAATGACCTGAGACAGGTATGTAACAACCACATCTATGCAGCCTTTTCCTTCAATCATTAGTTTGAGAAGGTGGAGTAATTTAAGATAATTGCTGTTCATCCATCACAATGTAAAGATGAGTGAAAATATTTGTCTTTCTCCCTCCAGACTCCCCTCCATTTAGCAGTAATAACAAACCAGCCAGATATGTGTCACAGTCTCCTTGTGTCTGGCTGCGATCCCACGTTGGTGGACGTCAACGGGGACACACCTCTTCACATCGCCTGTCGCCACGGTAACCTGCATTGTTTCAGCGTCATCACACAGAACTGTCGACTGGAGCCTCTACATTCAGTGATGGCAGCTTGCAACTATAATGGTGAGATTGTAGCCTGGGATTTATTGCCTTGTTTACATTTTAAAGAAAACAAGAACATTTAGTTTAAATTAAGGTAATCCACAATAGTTGTATGTTATTTGCATATTCTCTGACCTATCATTTCTGTTCGCTGCTAGCAACTAGTCTCAACAGCTGTTTAAAAGAGGAAATATGCTAATTTCACCTGTACATTATTTTAGAATTCTGTAATTGTGAGGAAGGAAACGTTAATGTAAGCAAGAGATATTTATATATGACTAAAAACCTATTTATTATACTGCATTAGTGTTAGAATAGAAAGCTGGATCTAGCTTTGTTTCAGTTTTGGCTTGTTTTAAATCAAAATATGTCCTGGATTTGTTTGAGGGGGATTTTTATGGGGATAAACTGCATTTAATTGGAAGCTAACTTGTATTACCAAGAGTACCTTTCTGATAACCTTACTAACATAGTGGATTTGTTATAAAATATTCTTTACTGGCTCTGCTGTTGGCTTTAAAGCTCTTCTTCTGTTTTGTTTAGGTCAAAACTGTCTCCACCTTGCTTCAGTTCATGGTTTCCTCTCACTGGTCGAAAAAATGGTGGATCTTGGAGCTGACATTAATTCAAAGGTAAACGACTAAATCCACCCTTCATATACTTACACAGTATCTGGACCAATACACAAAATTCCTAAACGTGGATTCCCTGTGCTGATGAGGACCTTTGTTTTAAATGTGTCGTATAGGAACAGCACAACGGTCGCAGTTCGCTGCATCTGGCTGTGGACAAGCAGAACATCTCCTTGGTCAAACTGCTGCTGAAGAAAGGAGCAGACCCGAACCTCCTTACCTCGGGAGGACACACCGCCTATCACCTCACCTACGGTTTAGACAACTGCGACATCAGGAGCGAGCTGTACCCGCTGACCCACCCCGAACTGAGGGAGCTCCCTGACAGCGACTCGGACAGTAGCGAGGGAGAGGAGGACGAGCAGTCTGACGAAGAGGTGTGTTCAAATACAAGCTTTCTTAGCATGAATGAAACAAAAAAAAAAAACTTGTTGTGTAATCATTTCTTTTTTTCTTTACCTCATGCGTATCTCCAGGTGAGCTATGATGACATTCAGTGGAACGGACATTAGCAGGAAACAAGAGCGTGGAAGTTACAGAGGCACGAGCCAGGATGATGACGCCGACGATGGGAAAATAGCTCAGCGCGTGTATGATTTCTACGCTGTCATGCCAGGCGGTTGACGGCGTGGCTGATGCAGCGGAGGGCGCGAGTGCTACTGAAACAAAACAAGGTGGCAGCTGCAAAGACAAATCAGAGACTGACGGCTGCAGGAGGGCAAACACGCAATCATGTGCGACATTGTAATGGGATCGCTGTGTAAGGGGATCATTTGTATTCTGTGGACACTGCAAATCGTGACCATAAAGGAAAAAGAAAAGCATCCTTCCATACGGATGAACCTGTAACAGCTCTGTTGTATGATACTGTAAATGCTGTGTATACAAAGATGTATTTTTTATGGAAGCTGTGAATGTGTACAGTTGAGCAGGTTGTATATGTCAGACAGCAAACAGTTTCAGCGCACTCCAGTTAAATTAAAACACTCATATTTAATAGTTAAGACTTCCTGTGTGAATATATTTGTAGATAATATGAAGAAAAAATAACTACATAAGACTTAATATTCTTAATGATATAACAGAACCCAGTATGTAATCAGCAGCACCTGATAATATTACAAGGAAATTAACCATGTGCCCGTTTTCCTGCTGTCAGTTAATTTGTCCATATAAAAGCTTCTGTCAGGGCATGACAGCTGAGTTTTAGTTCTGACCCGCAAACTTCATTTTCACATTCATTTAAAAGAGGAAAGAAACCAATAGCTTGACGGGCGAGCTGCTGATGAATGAGGAACTGGCGGTCAATTGAGCTTTGAGCGTTGCCGTTCTTCCTGCCAAATATATTTATATATAACACTGTGTGTGTAAAATAGAGATAAGAGGTTTTGGGAAATTTTGTTTGTGTGTATGTGGAAAGAGGATAACTGCTCAGTCATCTAAATCAGGAAGTTTTTTGGAGGGTGTGGCTAAGAGAAGGAACAGGAATTTCCCAGGAACAGAGCGCTTCAGCTGTTCGTGACATTCCTGCTTCTCACTCCCTCGTTTAATTCGTGGATTTCGGTCAAACAACAGGAAGCTGAAGTTATGCAGCAGAAAATGGGGGGAGTTAGAATAAATGTAATTTAATCATATGATCGGCATTTCACTTAAAGGAACAGTCTTATTACCTGTGTTGGTATTAACTAAAGATAATTTAGTTAAATGCTATCTAGATAATGACTAAGGCAGAATAAAAATGTCCCCTTGGCCAGTATCACTGTTTTAAAAGCCTTTTAAGTGAAAATTTAGCCCTTCAACATGGGTGTTTGGGGGGGGATTTTTATAGCTAGATGACCATAATGAGTTGTTCCCCCAAAGACGAGTGGCTCCTGCTCTGCCTGTCAAAGGAGAGGAACTGGGAATTGGCCCCAACTCATAAAATAAAATGAAAAAGCTGCTACTTCATGAGCGTTTTAATCAATAACAGCACATATAAAATCAATTATACGTCTAAATATGACACTAAAATAAGTGCTAATTCAGCTTCAAGCTTCTCAGACTTTAACACGCTCGCTTTTTAGATCAAAATGTCAATAAAAAATATAATTTTGTTGACATTTCATATGATTTATTATAGTTAACTGGATTTTATAAAAAGACCACATTTCCTTCTTCCTCATATTTTGGAAGTCTCCAGGATGCTTTGTGGTGACTTCTAAGCCTCTTTTATGTTTGTTTGTTTTTTTCTTGAAGCAATAACCACTTTCTCATACTCTGAGCACATATGCTTTTTTTTTTTACTTTAACTTCTGGACCAATAAAACTGCTTTGAGCATTTTGGCTCCTAAGCATCTGAGCCAAACGGAAGTGCTGTTGCAAATTATAAGCTGTACACATCCCATACATGTATTATAGGCTGTAAAGTTACTTTTTACACTGAGCAGGGCAGCTTTTTACATTTCCCACAGCCTGATTCAGAATGAAATCTTCTGAGTTTAAATGCCTTAGTTTGCTATTGAAGTGTTTTCAAAATAAAATAAACGGAATTCAGGGAAAAAAGACGTGCCAATATCTGATTGTATAATATTCTTCCAGTCACTGATTTGTTACCAACAGCTGACTCTGAACAATATTAAATAAGTAATTCATTTGCATACAAAACAGAAAAATAAACAAGCACAGAAATAAACATGTTTACTGCCTGGTGCAAAAGACCATTTTGGTCTCTATAGTTAATTCTTCCCTTCCACACAACTACTGATGATGTATTGAGCCAACTCTCATTTCCTTATATACTGCCAGGAAAATGGGAAACAGGTGCAGAGATTTATCGGAAACATTTATCTGCAAACAAGCTTGACAGTCAATATTTGGTCTTTGGATATTGGCTGCCTTTTGTTCCATTCTCTGATGAAGATTATCCCAAACTGCTTTGTTGATGTTTGGTTTTTGAGGAGGATTCATCTCTTTCCATAAAACCTGCTGAACTGCTCATATAGTTGCCTCCTCTTCTGTCCTCCACTTGTCCAGTTTTCTCAAACATTTCAAGGACATTTTGCAAACTGTTTGCCAGAGTTTCTGCTCTTTGGGAACCACCTTGTTGTTTCAAAAATATAATTCTACGTCTTCAAAACTGTATCATTAAGCTTTGTGACATTTGTAGATGCAACTAAAAATTGGAACAATTTTTCTCTGACAGGGTGCCTAAAGGCAAAATTCTTTACTAGGTTGTCTTTCATGTGTTGGCACAGCACTGGTCCATCCCTTGAGCCTTTTATATGCCTGAATGATTCATACATCAGTGTGAAGAGCCTTAACACATTTTTGTTTTTTAAAATACACATTTCTCTGAAAATGATAAGTTAAATGAACTGGATGGAAAAGGAGTAAAGAAACAACCAAAGAAAAACTTTGCAAGACCTTCAGAAACCCTGGAAAGCTATCACTCAGAGCATGGCCATTACAACATGGAGTTGGTATTATACTTATTGCAATGATGATATGAATTGTGAAAATATTCAAGTATAACTTTGGTTTATCAACAAAGGCTGCATTCCACTTCTGCAGTTATGTATACTTGTCAGCTGAAGAAAACACATTGTACTTCCTCTAATTGGAATGCAACCTTCTTTTTTTAATTCTTTAAAACCTTTTTCTATATGCCCTGTAAATACGGTTTATGTTCTGTCTGTTTTGGTTCTCTTCTTCATGTTTTTGCATCTCCTCCTAGGAGAAATTCCTTGTATATGCAAACTTAGCGATAAAGACCCATCCTGATTCTGATAAATACACGTGCTTGTCCAAATTATTTCTAGGTTAAAATGTCTGATGACAAAAAAAACCTGTAGTCTATCTTTGGTACAATCCAATCATTCTTTTACAACACTGACTCTGCCACCGCTGATATTATCACAGTAACTGTTGCATGTATTGTGCAGTCTTTGTGAGTGTTAGTAGTTGTTTGTCTCATTTATCTCTGTTATGAACAGGTGAGCTGACCAGGGTGTACCCCACCGCTCTCCTGATAGCAGCTGGGACAGGATTCAGCCCACCTCGACAACCTTCCAGTGGATTAAACAGGTATAGAAAATGGATGGATTGATGTGTAGCCCAGTAATGAACACATAATTGTTATGGCAGGGCTGTTGTATTCAAATGTAATTGTAGGTAATTCTGAATGAGTGTTAACGCCTTTTCAGACAATCAGCTCAACTGAGAATCAGTCTTTACAGGAACACCTGGTCAGCAAGACTGAACTTAAATCTAATCGACTGTTACAAATTTATACCAAGTTAAATATGAATTGAATGAGTTAAAACTGAGACTTAAGTTTTCAATAAAAACATTGTCTTTAATAGAAGTGCAGCCATGTACAGCCAAGATTGCAGCAGAAGAGTAAAAATGGCATAATAAGTGACTTCCTCTCGATGTTGATCTGAGCAGACTCTAACAGGGGTGTGAAGACGATTGCAGCAGCGGGAGAATTCCCGATCATTTTCCCTGGGTTATCACAAAAGTACAGATCATGAACATGACACTCTAGACAGCAGGCAGCCCTGAGTAATGATGGCTACGTGTAGAAGAGGTATTGTGCTGTAGTTGTAGTGTTCTCACACCTCCACGTTTGAGTCTGCTCATATCACACTCATCAACGGTAGTCCTGTAGGCTGACTCTAAACAGAGGTTGTACCAAAAATCAGCCACCAGTTAGTGTACTAATGTATCATACGGTGTATTGGTCTGAATGTCCGTTATCTTTTCAAGGTCTGTGACATTTGGCTGCAGTCTAAACATCTCGGTGTAGAAAGACAGAAAATGCAGGAGGAGTCAGTATGGGGGTAATGAAGTCCAGTCCGGTACATGAACTGATAGGATGGAGGGGGTTCATTGGCAGTGCAGGTGGGTGAAAAATCGAGTCCACCTGCTATAAAATGTCCATTTTGTTCATGTTCAATCTCACTGTGTTTTGAATCTTCTCTGAACAGCACAACCAGCTTTTCCTTAATCTTCTTTCTAGCCGAGAGGGATTTTACGAGGGTTGCCTCTGGTTTTGCCCTTCACCCTCCTTCTCATAGAGCAGTGGGCAGCCTTCCTCACTCTCTCTCAGACAAAGCCACCAGGTGAACATCAATCTCAGACTCTGAGAGAATCCTAGAACACAAATGGTCAATTTAATGATCATATCTTTTGTTCTGCCATGTAAACGTTTGCATTGATCTCAACTGAACTCTTTTACAGCAGAAGTTAGATTGCAAAAGTGGCCTTTTATCTCTAGGAAAGATGGGTTCATTATTCAGAGCTATAATTGTGATTTGGAAATACTCACTTAAATCTAGGTTCCTGCAAGGTGATAACTCCCACCTCCAGCTCTGAGGGCTTGAAATCAATGGACAGTACCGTAGACAGACATGAGATAGACGTCTGAAAAAAGGAGAGGACAATAAACATTTCAATCTTTGAAAGAGATGCAGTTAGAAATTCAGGTAAAACAGAAATATATAACAATTTATAATTAATTGTTGAGGATACTTGTCTTGATTTTGGATGTCACTGAAAAAAATTCAGCATTTGCTAGAGCTAGACAGATCCAAAGTACATGTTTCATCATTTGTTGATACTGTTAATTAATCATCAGTTAAAGCATGTCAACAGAATCAACAAATGATTACCATGCATACTTATTATCATAGATGTTCTCAACAAATTTCCATCCAGTCCAGTTAAAAACAGTTTCTCAAAATATGAAAAATAGGATCTTATGACATATTTTAGGAGAGTAAAGTGAAAATTGCATAGACTGAATAAAGTAGGAAATTTTTTATCATATTAATACCAGGATTTTAAAACTCCTTGTCCACCTAAAAAACATGCAGAAAAAAACCCTGAAAAGGGAACAAAATGTTTGATGAACTCACCACAGTCTCTAAAAATGCCTGTATTAATGCACAATTTCAGTGTAGAATTGCAAATTGTACTACTGTATTACATAAACTACATGGATGTGTATTAATGCATCGCTTGCCTCTACAGTCTGCTCAAAGGTCCAGTCCAGTTTCTTCTTAACTTTCTTCTCCAGGAAACTGGTGGCTTCAGTCTGTTTGACTCCAGCTGCTGTGGCCTTAAAGCCACAGTAGTAGCCGGCTGGATCACACTTATACAACTGTGGGCCTAACTCCTCATCCATACCAACCACAATCATACCTGCAAGGAGGTGACGCAGCACAGAAATGGGGACAAAAAGAAAGTAGTATTCAATTTAAACATATGGTTTATACTCTTTGCAAAGAACTTTTAAAAATGCAATGTACTTCAACATTAAAATTGATTATAGAGAATAGAAATGCTGGTGAAGCCACAGTTTTTACAACCCTGAGCTAAAAACTAACAGCATTGAGTTTTAAAGGATAAAATCTCAGCGTAAGACAGTTTTTTGGGGAACAAGCATGCATATTACTCACAGCAGCCGAGCGGCCTCATCTCGGCGTTCTGTGTGTAGACTTGGGATATATCAGCCAAGCGTTTGCACAACATGTCCACAGGGATCTCATAGCCGTACTTGTACTTCCAATTAGCCGCTTCATAGCGGGCTCTCTGCACCTGAGACCTGCTGTCAGCTGCAGGTTAGGTGGACATAGAAAATGCATTTCAAAAGAATTAAAGAAAGAATGCACAAATTGCACTTTTAGGACATAAGTCGGACCAGACATTACTTACCAGTCATGCCGGTCATTACACAGCCTATGTTTTCTGTGATTCTGAACAGCTGCGTCATGGTCTTGGCATCCAACAGCTTGTCCTGACAAACACAGAAGAAAAAACATGGGTTAGACATGGGAATCCAATCAAAAACACATATGTCTTTGTGTTTATACTGACCGGCACTTTTCTTTGCGTGACGACTACAACGCAGTCCTTCCCTCTGACCGCCACAGAGGTCAGTCCTCCCTGGTTGATGGCTTTAAATGCATACTCTGAATGAAGACAGAAGTAAAATAATACAGATAATAAGTTATAGTTGTTGATCTACAGTCAACTGTATGCTTTAGTAATAAGTTTTGTATTTTAAAGATAAACATTTTCAACAAGTTATATAGACTAATGCAATAGTTTCTTTTCAAAGCCTATAAAGCAAACATAAACTAAATGTTCTTTTATATAAAGGCCCAATAAATGGCTGTGATTTCACCTATGGGTGTTTTGTACTATTAAACGATTATCACACCATAATTGTGAAATAAAACTTTATAAAACTGACAATTGATTGTCAAATTACCTAAAAATTGGGACAGCCATGAGCTCTAATGTTATTTGCCCATTACACGTTGTTAATAATCAAAGTGGAAAAATATTACTGCGAGCGCTCTTTTATGGCTGCACTTCACAAATACGTTTAATTCAAGAAAAGGTAGCTGACAAAACAGTGAAAAAAATAACCCGGTAAACTTAAATTTACTTTAAAGTAAATACTTATTCACGATTTATGTTTTTCCTTGTAAATTTGATGAAACAACATTACTGAGTCATGTATGAGTGGATGCTAGCTACTGTTAGCCTGTTAGCAGAGCAGTGATGACAGAGCAAGTTGAGTTTAATCCATCATTTCTTTTCTACTGACCGACTTGGTAGAGTCTTCCCTCCGGGGAAAAGATGGTGATGTGCCGGTCAAACCCTGCACTGGACCCTCTAGACATGACGGAAGGAAATAAATGAGGTATAACTGTGGCGTAAACTGATACTAAACTGAGAAGCAAAAGAAACAAAACATCTTAACCGGAAGTGGTTCTTAGTTTTACATCCGGTTCAATTTAGGAGCTTTGTAGTCCTTTTTTTTTTTTTTAGTTTTTATTGTAGTTAAAGTTTTATAAAATAATGATGATAGAAAATGTTATGTAAACCCATTTTAGTGATATAAACAAAAATGATAAAACGGAACATTCTCAGGATGTTGAGGTACAAAGTCATGAATTTGAGATACATAAGCTCCTCAAAAGAAAAAAAACAAAAACTTTCTCCCATTTTCTCCCATAACATTTCCTGTGGCAGTGAAGGAATGCTTTTTTAAGAAGGCCGATGAAATGGCTTTGGTGACTCTATGTCTGACTACCATCAGACAGATGACACACTGTTAGCACTTTTCAAAAAAGCTCCTCCTGTGCTTAACACCACAAAAACCAAGGAGCTGTGCTGTGGGGTGGACTCACAGCAGTCCCCACTTTCAAGCCCCTCACTATCAATAGTCAGCCGGTGGAATCCTTCAAATACTTAGGAACTGACATCGTTTGCATATTTTAAGGTGTTGATTATGTTTTAAGTGTTTTTATCTATCTATCTATCCATCCATCCATCCATCCATCCATCCATAAGAAGAAATGGACCGAAATAACATTTCCAAAATTCTTTGGCGTTGATATTGTTTACATTTCAATAACTGGTGATGATGGTGAAAACGAAAAGCACAGACACCTTGTGTTTTAATAATTTTTATTCTCAGATCCACTGCTGCATCCATTTCTCATATCTAAACTCCAAAACTTTGTCTTCATTGATTTTTTGTGAGACACAACCACCGCTGTGGCACCTCATATGTGCTCCTGTCCTCTGTGTCATCATAGGGTATGTGCCACGAGTCTCCTGTCGTCTGGATAATGGTGTCATAGCTGAGAATACTCTGTTAACAGACATACAGAAGGTTACTTTGCTTGTTTTTTGTTTTTCTTTTTTTCCCCCCTCACATCTTAATATTTTCCTTCTGTTTTTACCTGAAATCTGACCCTCTTGCCTGCTGCGATGTATCCGTCTACCACTAGCTGATGGCCCCTCTGCCACTTGAAGAAGAGACGCTTGGTGGCTCCGTCTGGCAGGCAGGCCTTGTGGTCCCTCATCAAGTCCCTGCTCACAAACTGGCAGTGGTTCCCAGAATGTAAAGTGGCATACAGTAGGAAGGGGTCATCCTCAGAACTGACAAAGAGAAAGGTAGGTGTGAGATAAGGTTAGTAGACATGAATCCTTTTTACAGTGTTTTGAATATATAACTGCACAGATAAGTCTGAGCGAATCTATCTTCTTTATTAGTGAGCTGCAATTTCATGACTAGATTAATAATGATGATGCTTTTTAATATCATACGATACTGGTTGTGTTGCATATGTATTATATGAAGCTTTTTCCACAGTTAAAATGTGAGATTCTTACATGTTATCAGTAAAGAAGCAATGGGCTTTCTGCTGGATAAGGTTCATGTTCTGTCTGTCCCAGGATCTAGAGGGCCGCAGCATGTGTTTCCTCCCCAGTACCAGAACAGTCAGGCCCTGACGCTCGAGCTCTGACACCAGCGCCAACAACTGAAACACACACAATAAAATCTCTGTACTCACTAAAAGAAATAAAACATGAATATTTAATTACGTCAAAGCCAGTTATGAAACTCACAAGCTATTCAGATCCACCACCACAATGTAGGATGCAATAAGAAACTCTTACATGAGTAATGAAAACTTTCTGTCATGTTTTTTTTTTTTTTACATGTTTTGCATTTGCCAATGCTGTCCTGTTTAGATTGGGCTTGTCAGTTAGGCTCATAAAATCCCCCTTTAAGATCAACGTCAGTGATTATACAAGGGAAATAAAATGCGCTTTGCAAATGGCGGAATACAGTGTGGAAACGGCAAACATTATTATGTGGACACATACATAGTCAAAGGACAGTCAAACTACCAAACATGTAACATTTAGGAAATAAGACAAAATTGTGAGATGCAAAATCATAATTCTGAAATACTAAGTTGTGATTTAAAATAATGTTTCCATCATTATTATCAATAAAGATAAGTCAAAATGATGTCATACTTCTCAGTAAGTTGTTACTTATGGAAACAATCCAGCCCCTCTTTTACAGCTGGAGGGATATCATGAAATTCTGCAGCTTTTTCTTTTTTCTCCAAGCATGCATGAAAGGAATCTCATAATGATAACTCTTCCATACAGGTAATATGTGTGTAGGTATGGCTGAACAGCGGAGCAGCGGACCACCATTCCAGAGTTTGTTTTATCCATCTGATGGTCTTCTGCAGGTACTGTAAACAGGGGCTTTCTCTACATGGAATGCTATACAAATAAACTTGCCTTGCTTTTCTATTAATCTTTCTAGCAATCCTACATTCTTTGACTTCTAGATCTCAACTTGATCTTCTGATGTTCCTCTGAACTGATAAATTGAAACGATAAATACTTTCATATCTTCCTATGATGTTGTCCGGCACTGTGAGCATAAATTATTTAACTTTGTAAGGCATGAATGTATAGCAGGCACCACAATAATGCTATATTTGGGATATCTTTTAACATACAGGCTAAAGGGTATGATGTTTATAAATTAATCTTTAGATATGGAGCTGCTGGAGTTCTCGATAATCCTGTGAAATATACCTGCTTGCACATTATGAAAGCACAAAAATGAGGCTGTTTAATGCAAACGGGAAAGTAAATGTTTGTAAATAAGAGCATAAAATCCAAATCCTCCATGACTATAATGATTTTATTGGCCACCTATGGCTTAACACTGCTGACATTATGCAACTATTAAAGATGAAGCTCAGAGGAGAATTATCCAGATTTCTGTTTTTATCTCGACAACTTCCTCATGTTGCAATCTCTCTACCCCAGATGAGGTAAGTCAGAACTTTCAGCACCTTTGCAATCAACGATAAACTCTGGTTAACTATGGTTCATTTAACCTAAAAAGTTATACAGCTATAGTTCTTAAAGTGCTGAGACCAAGACTTGAAAACCCAACATCCTGTGGGAATTTTCTTTAAATTTTTTCTCTCAGTTAGAAGCCGGAAATTCCAAGTTTCCATTTGTTAATCAATACAGCATCGGCATGTATGTAAAAGCACAACAGCTTTAAAATATGGTCTATAAGCAACAGTTTGCAGCATCTGCCACCTAAAACGTAACCAAAGAGGAACAGACCAACAGTGAAGCCCAGGGTTCAATGGGCAGATGTGTGATTTGGAGTAATTACACCGTCATTTTTACTCATTTATTACCTGCTGGCTAGCTGTTACGATACTCTATCTGAGGTTTGGTGTTTGGCTCTGACAAGTTGGACTAATTCAACGTTTGACTTGCATTGGGACTGTAACTTAAAGAGGTACAAATTGTCTGTGAGTAAAATGTAGATGAAGGAAAAGTAAAAATGCAAGTCAGTGTCTGGTACCGTTATTAGGCTGGGAACTGCATAGTCTCTCTTCCAGTAATATCATGCTTAAAGGCATCGACCGTAAATCGTGTCCAAATTTCTGTTTGTCCGGATGAGCAAAGATTTATGACTGGTTTCAAAAGAGGTACACCTCAAAGAGGACTGAAGAGGAGTGGATCACCTC
>JAPMNP010466915.1:0-10833 GCA_029874935.1 Atherina boyeri | reverse complement strand
TGGACCGTTAGACTGACAGAAGCCGAGGATCCGCTACAATGACGTACTTCCGGTTTTTGTGAAAAAGGTCTATTACCACTATGTAAGCCGTGGAGAGTCACAATTGTGAAAATGTCAACATCTTGCACAAGTTTGTGTATCTCATTAGGTGATGAGGTGTAGAAAGATACTTCTGCTTTGTTATTGATGCCGATAGGTTACAAGCTGTCCTCTATGTCATTTTTTGTGGCCTGCAGACCCGGAGAACATATAATGGAATGGCTCTCTGCTCTGAAACAGACAGATTACAAAACAGGTGCTTTGTAGTCTTTTTGCTGGCCGACTGGTTATACACACATGCCCTGTTTCCAACATAACGTCAAAAATAAAAGTCATTGTTGTTGTGGCAGGGTGAAAGCGGTACCAGATGAGAATTAAACTTCAAGCTTCCGAGTCCCGGACCTGTGCGCTAACCAGTCAGCCAGCGCAAAGTGTACGGATGGTCCTCCATTTCAATTGAAAACAGCAAGTTGAATGATCCACAGTTGTCTTTGCTTGTTTCTCCTCTCCCCCTCCCTCGACAACACACGGGGATTCACAGCTAAAACGTGCAAGGCTAACAAGTTTACCCCCTTTCGGCAAATGTATTCAAAGATGGCGATGCAACATGGCAGCCTCTGGCGCACCCTATGTATCAATACACAACTCATTCTAAGATACGAGAATGTTTTGATAAAAATGCGATGGTGATTAAACATCAGTAAAATATGTATTTATGAAAGCAATGATGAGCAATGATGATTTTTTAAATAAAGAGTTGAATTTGTTACACACCTTTAAGGTTTTTGTGCCTTATCAATGAATGTTTAACATATCAGATATGATAGTGAATAACAGAAGTGATAACCTTTAATCACTAGCTGACAAGTTTTTACGAAGGGGTTGGACTCAATTTAAGAAATTCATCTAATTAATTAGAGGCTTTGTAATAAATTAATCTTGATTGATCACATTTTAATCTCATAACAATATAGTTGTTCAACTTACTGAAAGTTTTACTTAAGTAAAACAAATAAAACATTAAAATGTATGACAGAATCACTGCTTACTCATATTTCAATATAACTGTTTTTGGTCTGATAACTATCCCTTTGTAGATAACATATCTAAACTATACATATAAAGGCTAATTAGAAATATAGCAAAGACTTGCTAAACACCATATAGTGTTTGAAATTTTTGTTTTAAGAGTTTATGTGTTCAGGCAGGAATCTATAAAGCCAAGCATGCACCATGTCTTCAGACCCAAAAGGAGAAAAAAAAAGGTCTTTATACGTAAAGAAAAAATCAGATTAGAAGTGTTGCTAAGTCTAGCGTGAATGGAAAATGTGTGTTTATGTACACACATGCACATGAAAAAAAATATGGCATTCTTAGACGTATTCACAGGTTGACTTCAGACTGAACTGAAAATAGAAATATTTTGATGATGTTCCGTCATCTTTGTGCATATAAACCACTATTTACTAAGCCATTCAACTTATTAACTTCAGGGGGTAAATATGCTTGAATGTAGCTCAAAAATATGATACATGTTAAGTTATACTATGGACATAAAACAGTCAACATTTATTAACAACAAAGGAAAATAGTTTGAGGGGAACTTATATTCATATATACAATAATACTCCTAAAAAATGTCCATTGCATTTAAGAGTCATTTATACTATAATGATACCAGGCTTTGTTGTTTGACTCTGTGTGATGTATACAAACATCAGAGTCAAAGTGCACAGTCACTGATTTCAACTCCACATTCTTCCTGTTTATGGTTTTCGAAGTGAATGGTCATGCAGTTTACATTACTGTTTAAATACTAAAAAGTGCTATATTACATTACACTTCATTTAGCACACTTCAATGTCAAAGATCATTTGAACAGTGTCCAGTCAGCGCACCCCTCAGCTGACAAAGGGGATGTGTAGTTGATTTCAGGGAATGATGCCCACTATGGGTCTCTGGTTGAAGTGCTAGAAGTCATCTTCATAGTCAGCATTTGTGCGGCTGTTTCCAGGGGGCACATATAGAGATTTACTTTTCTTCTTCCTGCGTTCTGCTTGCAGCTGCATAGGGTTTTCATGGCCAGAAAAGGATAAGTAGGCAGCAATGCTGTTCCTGACTCCGTAGCTCACCATGTTGTCACCACGGCTGTCTGTGCTAGCCAGTTGTTTCCTGTAAAGAGTAAAGATTAGACATGTAATAGCATACGGTTTCTTTTATCATTGGAAAAAGTTTGAACTTGCAAATTTCACTAATCAACTTTAAAATTCGATGAAACAATTATCACCGCTAAAATAGTTTTTTCTGTCAGGATTTCCTTCTTTTCTCTTGTTATGCATATAAATAAACATGTTTGCATCTTTATCAGCCTTTCTTTTTATAGATCCTTTCCACTCTTGTCATCAGCTTGTGGTTTTAAAACTTAATTGAGTAATTTGCATCTCTTTGCTGTTTGATCCTGATACATTTATAAAACTGCTCAATATGACTTGTTTATCTCTTCCATACTTGTCTACTTTCTTCCAGTCAAATTTGTGTCGCATGACTACAGGTGGAGGTTGAGGACATGGATCTGATGGCTCTATCATGCCCGACAAACAGGGGGAGGTGAGGGTACAGCAAAGTCCATCTGCAGAGTCTAAAGGAGAAAAAATAGAGGAAGTGAAATACAGCATTTACTAACAAACACACATCGGGGGTTAGTTTGCATGATTTGCATTTAGCAGCTGCATGCTTGACTGTTCGAGTAAATACACAAACCAAACTCAAGAAAGTGGAGATTCATACTGACCCAGAATATTACCACAATTAACCATCAACACTGAAGCTTTTTTAAATAGTTTTTGGTTGAGTGGTTTATTATCAGACAGGCATATAATATCTCATATCCTGTTTGTTCCAAAAATAGTGTCCGTGCAGGAAATACATAAAAAGTTGTCACTGATAAGAATTATACATAGCCTGGCAAGTGCCAGCTGGTAAAAAATAAAAAGATGGTGGTAATTGGCTTTTTTTTTACCTTTTTTTTACCCACTGGCATTTGCCGGGCAACATAAAATTACTTCTATATTAAGAACATGAAAATTATTTTTGCTAATTTAAACATGCATGGTTGCCTGCTTGTAGATGGGTCTTTGTTTCTCACACTTTTCTCTTTAGCAAGGTTTCTCAATGTGTGTGCTGCATCTGCTTACCAGAATAGTGGTTGATCAAATCTTCAAGGCACTGGAAAGTGAGACGTGGGGAAATATAGTACCAACTGTTGTTCAGTCTGAAGATTCGATAGTGCTTTACTATCCTGTGCTTCACAGAGAGTGAATACAGACCTGAGGATATGATACACAACATTAAAAAATGACCATGTTAGAATGATGATTTATATGCTAAGAACCATTTCAAAGTTTGGACCAAATCTGTCCAAAGTGTTTGACTGTTATTGTAAAAAGCAAACTATTAAATTAATTTTCAGTTTACTTTTTCTTGAATATGCTTAGTTTGATCTATATTACTGCACTATTGTTTATACTGACGCATCATGAAATAAAGTTTTCCTCTTCAAAGACCAGTCAATTGTAATAATAAACGCACAATTTTTTATTTTTTTTAAAAGGATTTTTGGGCTCTAGTAGCGTTTTATTTGACAGTTGCTTGACAGGAAAGGGGTCAGAGAAAGCAGGGAATCTCTGCTAAGCAAAGGATCCCAGGCCGGGAATCGAACCTGGACCGACTGCAAGCCAGTTACTATAGCCTCTGCACATGGGGCGGGCGCCCAACCCGCTGAGCTACACACCATCACAATAAATGCACAATTAAAGCAAATTAATTTCTTATATAGCAGTCATTTCGAGGCAGGATATGATATAGGAATTTAAAAACAACAAAGTTTGTCCAAACATTTGTCTTGTTTGCATGGAAAAGATCCTGGAGAGCATCTGGCATCTTCTAATTATGTATTAAATATGTTGCTGAGTAACCTTTACAACAACCCCAATTTAAAGCAAGTTGGAATGCTTTTTATAATGTAAAAAGAAAATTAACTGAAGTCAATGATTTCCAACTCTCAGAAATCATCCAAATCTTTTTGTTTATTGGAGCAAAAAAAGAAAAGGGCTAGAAAAGTAAGTGACACTAAAACAGTCTGTGTATGTTTTCGTCATTTCAGTTTCCATTCAGCGGTGAGTATTAAAAAACAAAAAACAAGCGTTTACTTGATTTTTTTTGTGATTCTCACATCTCAAAAGAAAATTTAAATAAAAAAAACAGCTGGAGAGCATGATGCAAAGACATTGGTTAACTGACAACAAATCTGGATATACAAGACTGGATATAAAATGGGGGCAATAGTTTTTCATACACAGTTTGTATCCTAAGTCTTTCAACATATGTTGTGTTGAATGGCTATTTCACAACCATAAGGTACAAATTGTCGGAGCAATGTTTTAAGTCATTTACATGTGATTTTCTTTATAGCTTGTGAAGGTGAAGTTTTCATAACACAAAATAATTTTAAAAGAATCTCAAGACATATGTCAAGGGAGCTGCAGAAAATATTTAGTATTAGATGCTCATGATTTTCAGATAGCACTGCATTGAAAAAAAGGCCCAATTCTGTAATAAAAATCACTGCATGGGCTCAGAACCACTTCTAGAAATTCCTTATCTATGAGCACAATTTGCTGTGCCATCCAAAAATGCAGATTACAGCTCTTTCATGCAAGGAGAAGCCAATGTGTGAACATGATTGAGCAACACTGCTTTATTTTCTCAGGCAAAGCTCAATCAAACTAAGGCTAAGTCAAACTTACTAAGAAAGAGGTCAGACGGCTCAAATTTTGAAAATCACGTCCAAGTCATGCAGACTAAAGAAGAGAGAGATCATCCTCATCAGTGCTCAGTGTGCATCTATGATGGTGTGGGGGTACAACAATGCCTATGGAACTGCCAACACACACATCTTGAAAGGCTTCATCAATACTGAAAGGTGTATACAAGTTCTACAGTAACATAAGCTCCCATTGACATTAAATATTTTTTCTTGCATGTTTCAATAAGACATGCTCAAATGTATACTGCATCTATTACAGCAACATGACTTTGTATGGAAGAGTTTTGTTGCTGGACTGATCTGCCTACAGTCCAGATCTTTTATCAACTGAAAACAATTGGCACATCATGAAATGCTAAATATGACTGATGACTGCCAGGACTTCCACTTATTAGTCATACTGTAGCAGCTTGAATCTTTCCACACAAGAATTGAACATGATTCCTCTCCCAAAGGTCCAGAAGTCGTTCTCCTCATTTCCCAGAAATGTACATGCTATTGTTGAGAAATAGCATATTTTGGAATTTGTGCCAGTTTGTGTTACACTCTTAATATCTGTCCATTCAATTTAAAACATCTGATACAACTTTTATGATATGTGCTGTTGCCATTAAATTCAAAATGAGCTAATATCATGTAAATGAAAGTGGGTGTACTTGAAGTACAGTTTAAATAAAGTACTTTTAATTGTATTTGAGCAGATTTTACACAAATCATTTCAGTTCTACTCGAGTACATTGCCATCGTAGTGGCAGTTCACTGGAGAAAAATAATTTAGTACTTTTTACATTTCCGATATACAGATTCAGTACTGTAAAAGGCATTATATGACACCTGTGGCTGAAAAACAAAACTGCACCTTTTTTCTTCTCGTTCTCGCAGCGTGCTCGTACATGCACAACTTCACAAGTTTTATCTGTCTGAGTTGTGCTTGGGCACTTCTGTGTATTCGCAAAATCCAATGGCAATGAAATAAAAAGTTAAATATACAGTAGCCTCTTTAAGGTCAATGCTGTGGTGTCATGTCCATCTCCTCCTCTGTCTACTTTGTGATTGTGTACCATAACTTATATGGTCATGACAAAGAAGAGCTCACCCATTAGTAAATCCCCTTGTTTTTCTAAGTCTTTCAATATTTCGGAATTTGTGCTAGTTTGTGTTACACTCTTAATATCTGTCCATTCAATTTAAAGCTACAGACAAGAGCTGTGAGACTGTTTTTGTCCTGGCAGTTTTTGGCTTGCCATATGCTCAAGAGGGTTTTTGTTTCCGCATTTTGTTGTGAGCTTAAGCTAAGCGGTGATGTAACTTTAGTTAATGCGTCAGTTCTGTAATTTTGTCCATTTTAGGTGATGCAATAAGGTTTTAACTGTTCTATTTGGTAGTTGTTTCAAGTCGCATTTAATTTTTACCATGAAGACCCGACAACATCATCTTAACAAGAAAAAGAAATGTTTGTTGCATACTCCACGGTCAGTTAAACATTTTCCTACCTCTCTCTGTGGTGCTCTCCCGTACCAGAAAAGAGCCCACTCTGTTCCCAGGTAAAAGCAGCAGCTCTTCAGCCTTCTGCCTCCCCACCCCCTCAAAAAGCCATCTAAAACACATGAAACATGTAAGGAGTGAAAAGAAGTAGATATGACATTTGCAACATTATAAACTAAAGTCTCTCATCACCACAAAAATGAACACATAATATAGAAGTTCTCAAACCTTTTGAGCTACAAACCCCAAAATAACATACATTGATGTTCACACACACCCACCACCCACTGAGTGGTTAATTGTGTGATATATCAAGTGGGTCGTCCTGTAGCCGTCCTCTAAATGTTGGGCTTGAAGAAATTATCAGAAACTTCATAAACGAGGAGGATAAATGGGTTTTCAGTGGATATGGCAAAAAAAAAAAAAACTTGTCTCACTGAGAAAATTCAACATTCAGAGTTTTGACAAGGTATGAGTTGTAACTCAGTTATTCAGCCATGAATATTATTTCTTTTTATTAAATAAAATGTTAATTTCACAGACTACTCTCTTTGCAATTATGTGTTACTTTTGATAGCCCTATCAAAACGTCCAGATTTATTTGATAAATGTAGGCTGTATATATTTTTACAATGACCTAGCGACCCCCTGAAATTATCTTGCAACACCTATATGGGGGTCCCAACCCCCAGTTTGAGAACCACTGCTCTAACACACAGCACAAATCTGAAGTCTTAGGTTGGTAACATTTTTAATCATGTCCCTTAAAGGGACAAGGGACAAAAGGACTTTAACCCTTAAAAACAAGAGTTTGTAAAAGAAGAATTTTTTTTGTTCATCATTTTTGGACCATTTATGACAACAATGGAATTTACTGTAGTTTCACAACATGTTTACTCACCCGTGGTAAACTTTAGCCACATGGCTGTTGGGTATATAGTTCTCCTTCCCTTTCTGAACAGAGCGAACTCGCCACCAATATTCTTGTCTAATAACAAAAAAGATATAAAGAGGAATTAACAACTGACCTTCTGCAATTACTTCTCTTAAAATTAAACTTAGAGCATTAAAGGAGCCGTATGTAAGATTCTGGCCGAAACTGGTACCACAAACATGTCAAGCCGTAGCCTATGTAAAAAATTGCTAAAAATGGCCAAAATAGGTCTGGATACTTTAGAACCCTCCACCTCCACCTCCCCCAATTGGGGAGATTTAATCAAATATCAGCACAAAATATAAACAATAACATCATTAAGGGGCTGCAAATCTGTTTTTGAAATGAGAATATCCGGGCTAAATTACGGTTGTCAGTGATTTAAGTATTTGAAATTAACATAATTCTTAATGTCTTGTAAAATATCAGCACCATTTAATGATAACTTAAAATAAAGATGATACATAATTCCTACATATGGCTCCTTTAAGTTGTTTATTTTTGTCATTTTGAGTGTGTTTCCTCATTACTGTTGTGAATTAGGTTTGAAGAAACATGATCCTACTGTGCTATGACTCGGAGCTTCTCCCCCATTCTGAAGATGGGCTCGCTGATTTCAGCAGAGGGATAGTCCTGGAGCACCACCACCACGTCATCATCAGCACCTGGTGTAAGAATAACATTTACAGCATTTGCAAACACATACAAATGCTGACACACAAACATTGTGATTTGGAAAAACCAGAAATTTCCAAACCCGGACCTCAGTCAGTCACACTGTTGCTCATCAATTCAATTTGAGTGTTTGTTGTAGTTTTGTCCAGCTTATCTTGTGACATATTTGTTGTGTTGTAAATATTATCAGTAGAATGCAGAAAACATGTAAGACTTGTTAGATACACTCGCACTACACATGCTTCATCTCTATGTTATTTGGAATTTGCATGATCTTACCTTTTAAAGTGCTGTCAAAGTTCTGATTGTCGACATTGTTGTTGGCACTTACAACTCGCATCATATTCCCCATCCTCCAAAAAGACCAGACTCCGGTCTGAAGTCAGGACAGAAAGAAAAGTCAAATACCAGCTTCTTCTTCTATACTGTTATAACACTCAACTTCCACCTTCTGCATGTCTGCATCTCTATAAGCTGATCATTGTGCTATCTCATTTGTCACATTCTGTGTAGATTGGGGAAGCTGAGGCTAGATGCTATCGGACTCAATTTTCCATTGCAGTGCCTAGTCTTGTGTGCTGATGACTAGAAGTAAAACTGCATAGAGAAGTTATGTATTGCAAAATCCAGCTCCCAAACTGCCAAGCATACCTCTTCCTATGTAATTCATATCATAATAAACAAAATAATCTGTCTTTGTAAATAGCCTACATTTCAACAGATCCTGGTCACAGAGTGTTCAGCAAGGTTCTATAGAGGACTAATAGTTCCGTCTTTAGCAGTGGGTGTAAAATGTAGATGCCTACCTGTAGAATTTGTTGCTCACCACATGTGAAGGCTTCAAGTGTGGCGACGGAGGTGTCGGCCCAAATGGATCATGGTGACAGCAGCAGAGTCTGGTACTAGACGTACCAGGTTCGTAAGGCTTTACAGGAATGGCATGTCACAGAGTGTGCTGACAGTTCTGCGTCTGACTGCAAACGTACTTCCTGTAATGAAATGAGGAAGAGGTAAGGCGAATGCACTGTTGAGACACAGCAAAACATGCAAGAACAGAGTACACAACCATATTTTTAATGTAGCTATTTAAAGTAAGTGAAAGCACTCTTGTATTCTTATTAGTTTTAAATGATAAATAAAGAAACCCCTATTAATAGGAATGTTTTTCACTGTGATCATCCCATATGAATTAGTTTTTACCAGATTATTTATAAAAAAGTCAGTTTAATAAACGGTGAAACATAAAACCAATTAGTATTAGCAATGCAATCTCAAAGTAATCATTACTATTTTTGTTCCTGCAATAAAACAAAATAGTAATACAGATGCCAGCAGTGATGAGAACTCGTCATGGAAAATTGAATATTGTGTCAGAGGTGTGGCTTTAAGCATTGAGAAGATACTGAGTCCATACACTAATTTTGACAGTGTGTTGAGAAATGATCTCACCTCCTGTTGGGCCAGTTGTGACTTTCTGTAACTGACAAACAGTTAAAATGATCTGAAATTATAAATTGCCTGTATGTGTTGCAATACTTAAACTTATTTAGATTCTACAAAAGGTGTTTCTATTTTTCAGATTCACACTGACGCTTGTTATATCTTTGCACCCCCATATATCTATTTTAGCAGTGCTCTGTGTAACACTGAATATCATCTTAAAGAATTTCCTGCTTGTGAATAATGTTTTTAACCGTAACCATAGATCCAAAATTATCAGGCATAATGCACAGTACGTTTTCATTGTCCAGCACCTATCAATGCACCAGTTTCAGTTTTGATATGGTAAATGGTAAATGGTTTTGCATTTATATAGCGCTTTCCAGCCATATTCCTACAGCCCCAAACGATATATTAAAATGTTTTTGACAACTTTGCCACAGATTTTTGTTTCTCTTCACAGATAAACAATTTAAAAAATAACAAATAAAACCATGTCGATCCAATGGATTTGGTTATGGTTATGACAAATTAAATCATCTATGAATCACTTAACATAATGATGGTGTTCATGATGGGCAGGGTTTTTTTAATATCATGAATGCATTTAATGTGATTGGTCATGACTGGCCATTTCAAATATGTCAACATAATATGTACTGTTTTCTTGTTAACACAACTTTATGCAAGTGTGTTGCAAGTGCTGGTCCCTAAAGCACAGTTTATAATTCATCAAATTATAGCTGGTGCTTTAGATGCCTGGCTGTGTAACAGTATTTCTCAGCTGCACATTTTTTTATTACCAAAATAAATTAGCTCATGTTTTTTCCATATTAATGTCTGGATTAATCTGATTCACACCTTTATGCCTCCTTTTCCTGCCACCTTTATAAATGCAGGTAATAACACACTAAAGACAAAAGCAGGGAAAGGTTAGACTCATTGTTAAAGTAACTTGAATTTCTGGCATTTATCAGTTGTTGTCAGAAACCATTGTGGCTGTCAGTTCCTCCTGTTGGCTTCCTGAGGAATATGTTTGTTTGTGTGAGTGTACGAGATGAGAGAAGAAGTGAGATTAAGTTCTGAGAGGAAAATAGACACAAAGTGGAAACATACATAGTCCCACGTTGCATTATGTTTCAACTGAACACCAGCTTTGTGCATTCAAACTGAAATAAACCATTTTTTTGTAGGTTTGAACACTCACTGTGGTTTGGTGGCAGGAGGCCAGTGTCAGATGCCACCGAATAGTGGTTGGCCGGAAGGAAGGAAGTCATCATTAGCTTTTCGCTGAAAATAAATTCAGTCGCCATGCACCTTGTATAATGATGGAGCTCCATTTAAGATGCTGTTTTCTCACAGCAACATCAAGCCAGATGTTTACTTGTAGTTTTATATTCAGTTAAGCAACAGAAACAAGGGGTAAGACTTAATG
>JAPMNP010465625.1:0-10076 GCA_029874935.1 Atherina boyeri | reverse complement strand
ATAGGCAGCTTGAAGTGTGCATCGATGCTGCCTTCACATTTGACCGTTAATTCAAATTCTGAAGTCACCTTAGAAGTCAGGAAGTAATCGTTTTTGTGTTTTGGAACGGCACTCGATGACTCGATGACTAAGTAGGTGACTTAAAAGGCAGCAGTTTTATGGTTTTGGAACGCACCCTTAGTGTGTTGGGTTTCATATTGCCTCATTTCATTCATGAGGTAATGGTATTAATCTTTACCAATTCTTGGCTTTAAAAAGTTGTATGCACATAATACTAGAAATTATGAGTGTATCTAAGTTATAATCTGATTTGAAATATGGTGTTTCAGTTGTGCACAAATGCACTGTTAACATGCAGCATGCATGAACAGAAATGTCCATGAAAATAGTACTGTGCATTTACTAGATTATTCATCAACATTATCTGCCTGTGTGCTGGTTTGTTTACCTCTTTTTGATATATAAAATGTTTAATCATTACTCTCAGGTGAAAATCATGTCTATTTTCATTTGTGCTCATCCTTTCACCTTAATCCTTCTTCTCACACTGGACAGTATTTCTCATCTTATCTAATCTGACCTGATCTTGTCCACTTCTCATTACCTGGGAGTCTATCTGATCCATCTTCATTGTCGCTACGCCTTTCACATATTATACTGTATCTATGCAAGTCAGTCAAGCTGAAACAACTGACAAGATCACTGTAACCTCACCAGGTGATGCAACAAAGTTGTGTATACCACTAGTTTAGCACTGCTCTCTTCTCTCAAGGTAGGTGGAAAGTCAAACAAATGACCAACAAAAGCTTGGATAAACATGTGCTGGCTGAATACAAAAACATTATATAGCTAAGTGATAATTCTACATTTTATGTAACTGGAAAGTGATGTGATGAAGCAGCCAAACCAATTCTAATTAAGTCAATAAGACTTGCTTTCTTATTTCTCTTCAAATGAGCATTCTGCATTTTTCCTTAAGAATTATAGGAAAACTCTTTTGCCAACTTCAGTGTGGAGAAGTGTGCTCATGTGCTAAATCACTTTTAAACAGCAGTCTGGATGCCACTCAGAAGCAGATCTGAAGCACTCCCTAAGTGGTGAGATGAAAAGCTTTGCAATAACTGCTGCCACTTCAACAAAAAGCACGTATTTGCTTCCACACATTCTTTCTCTCCAGTGTTGCTCCCATCATATTAAATCATCCTGTCTAAAATGAAATTACAAGTGGTAGATAGTGAACTGGATCACAAGCTGGCAAGCATTACCCCAGACATGACACTAAAGACTTAACTTGTTATGGCGTGTCCCAGATGTTTCAGCCTGTATGTTATTTTTTGGTGGATATAGCATTTAATACATCTCTTTGATACTAGTTCTCTTGGGACACCTTGTCTTAGTATGCTGCATGGAGTGTGATCATACACTGGCTTCTGGTACTCACTTCTGTGATCTGGGAACTGGCCAAATTTCATCATGGAAAACAATGAACATGATGAAGCCTTCAGCATGCAACTAGCTTCTGTCTTCAGGCAAGGACACAGTGATAGATGGACTGTGAGGCTGGAAACAGCCCCTGTGTTACTGGAGCAAGGGAAAGCTGCATGCTAAAGGATGATTCTGGTAGAGATTAAAGAAGGTAACCTAGCTTTGACTGAAATTAGATCATAAGGACATTAACACTGGGGTGACTGTGACATTGTGTAAGCTTGTCGTTTGTTCTAGATTATTACATATAGATTTACGTTAGCGTTGTACTCATCCGACCAACACAGTCCTACGAGCTACAGGATAGAGTAAAGAAATCAGCGGACTGGAAAATCGATGAGTGCATCACATGATTGGAGCAGTGAGGACGTTGAAGCTACACATCATGAAACTTGTCTCCTTGACTTAATATCCGGACCAATGAGGTCCAGCCCACATCTTTGGGGGGTTTAATTTCACAGTAACCTTAGATAGTAGTAATGAATATTCTGTCAGATGCGAGTCGTTCTGCATGACTCTTTACTCACAGAATCGCTTGCGTTTTTACGCAGCTGCTCCTCCTCTTCCATCACCGCGGTGGGGTCCACCACCAGTGTCTCGAAGCACGCCGAGCCGAGAGAGGAGCTCTTCTGCTGGTACATCATCAGCTGGGATACGGGGAGTTTGGGGCTTCCATGGGCCGTTAGCTCTGGTTTGCTCCCAGTTGCACCAAAAGCCGCGCCAAGGGGATGTAGCAGAGGCTGCCCGTCCGAGCTCATGCATGGGGCTGCGTCGCCTCCAACAGACTTATCTCCTTCAAAATTACCCGGCGTGGAGCAGAATAGGTTAGGCTGTGACGACGAAAATACCCGGTCTAACTGTTTCTTTTTCCTCTTAAACATCCACAATCCAGATTCCTTTTTGCTGCCCTCCGCGCCCCCGCCACCGCGACGCTCGGATCCCAGTTTAGGACTAAGCCATGGCTTGGTTTTCTCCTGGAAATTCTTCCACATCCTCCGCTGGTAGGACAGAGACTCTTGTCCTTTAGCGGAGCGTTCAGTTTTAGGTGATTTTTGCTCCATGGTGCCTGTGCAGCAGCCAGCCAGCCTGAGCACACTCTGTGTAGTGGACGGATGTCACAGTTGGGCTGATGCAGCTTGGGTGCACTTCCACTGATGATCAGTTTAGCGCCAAGAAGGAGACGCGCATTGTTGATGAAAGAGGTGTCAATCTTACATCAAACCTTGCAGAATGCCTTTGCAGGTGCTATAGCCTACCTTATTGTCACACCGTGTAATACAGTACACATGCAGTTAAAAAAAATCCTTAAGAAGTTTTATCTCACCTCAACTTTAAAGTTTGAGCACTTACAAGTATTCCGTCAAAATTCCCTTTAGAATAAAGAGAGTCAAGTGAGGCGCTTAGTTGTCTGAAAGTCCCTGCTCTGTCCCCAGAGTTTAACCAGGGATGAGACAAACTTGCCCATTAATTGTAATATTCAAATGAAGGACGAAGAGTGCACCGCGCCTCCCTCTGGCCAACCATGCCACTTGACTGGATAATATGTATGCTGTTGATTGCGTAACGTAACCCTCAGTGCCTTGTGGAGATGTTTATGGTTCAGTTGTAGATTCCTTGTCACCTCATCTGAGTTTATCTTTTTGTAGTTTGACACAACATATGAGAGATATATTTGCATACTGATGCACCAATTCACTCCCAAAACACCGAGGCCCCAAGGACTTGCTCTTTTTTGTGTTTATGTGCTTGCTTGCTTGCGTCTTCTGCACTGTCTGGATGTTTTTTTCCCCACCAAATAGGTCAGGCCTTAGTGAATGTTATCACCCATGAGCAGCAGCAAGCAGGCCAGCACAGAGCATGCAGCTTCTTTTTAAGTTGCTGTGCTGCTGAGATGTGTATAATAACTCATTACATCTTCCCCTCTGGCCTTTGTTTCAGTGCTGGCCTGTTCTGCCCCCTCAGTTAAAACTGTGCCTACTGTCACATAAATAAAAACAGGGGAATTTCTGCTGTTTTTATTTATGTGACAGTAGGCACAGTTAGTAATATTTCTGCTGCAGAAACCTCTAACTCTGTCACACAGGTACACAATGCAGAAGAGGTCACATAATAATGTTAATTCGAAGGCAGTGAGAGTTAATAAAGCCTTGTGTGCTGCTTGGATGGAGATTTATTCATCAGATACAACCTTGGAGTCACCTGTAGAAGTGATGATGGAGGTGTGAGTAATACGGATGACACCGTGTGTTGGGGGATCTTTGCCTTGACCCTCTATTGAAGATTATAAGTCCTCAACTGTTTGTGATGATTTATAGCAACACTAACTCCTACAGTCAGTCATGTTTTATTTCTTTTGTTTTTTATTTGCATAAATCTTTGATAATTGTGTGTTTTTCAAGTACCAGATGGGTACATAGTAACAGGTTTTGGTGCAGCTTGAGATGTTTACTTGATGTCTTATCCCATCCTATGAGATGAAATACTTTTATAACAACCAGTAGGGCAGTGTGCTGCTCTAGAACCCTCTTTTAGTTAAGTGGATGGAACTGTAAGCATGCGAGCCAAGCAAGTCCTGTCAGCTGCCATAAGCTTTTCTACCGGGCTAGTGTGGAAAACTGATGAGTCTGCACTGAGAGGGCCTCGCCTTACAATGATCCCACTATTGGTGATACAAGACTTATCCACAGCAGCTTATACCATTGACACAACAGATACATAGATACTTCAAAATCCTTGAAACAGCTTTTTTTTCACTGAATTCAGCTGTATGTGTTTCAGTGCTGCCAGACTTGACTCACACTGCTTGATACTGTCAGCTTTGCACTGGTTAAATGAGGCATGATGTATCCATTATCACTCTAAGTATGCTGACTGTTCAGCAGGTAGCTATAAAACCACACAGAAATACTACAGTATATTGTGCTGATGCTATTAATAGTTAGAACTGTATATCACAAATTCAATTTTTACTTATATTTCTGAATTTTATCAAATTTTTACTCTGAAATGTTTCCAGCCAGGCTTAAATTGGTGGAATTTGCTGTAAAAATATGGCTTTTTTTATATATCCTTTAGAAGACTCATCAATTTTATGTGCAAATACTTTTTGTTTTTCAAACATCCGCACACTCATAATGTGTATGAATTGTCTTTGGGATGCATTTGTAATTTGAACAATTCTTAGCCGCAGTAAACAAAATTGAGCACACCAATGTCATTTTCTGATAAGACCTCTTGACAAATGCAAAACATCTGAATTGATAAATATCTGTATAATATATTTTCATCTGTTGTCATGGAAGATGCTTCTTAGCTCTTGTAATCGGTAACCCAGCTAAAATTCTGACAGTTACACCACTGTTCACACTCGCATGTTAGCAAATATCTTGGTTTGTCCCAGTTAAGCTGCTCACCATATAGACAATGCATTATTACTGTTCATGTCGACAAGTGAGCACACCCCACTGAATGAAGGCACAGTTACTAAGTGACAACACAAACACATGAACTCAGGAGCCGGCAGAAGAAATGTACAGATCTGTGAGTATTCTGATAAGGGGGAAATCTATATCAGCCATATTGTTTTATTAAAGAAATTATATTGTTTTTTTAACAATATGTATCTCATATCAGCTGATGACTGTAGTATGCTGTTCCTCTTATTTTAATCATGAAAAGGGAAATAATTTAACAGAAGAGTAATGGTAACTCATTTTAGTGAAAACTATCACAATGCATGTAAGATATTTCTTTGTAGACAAGAAAGATGTCAGATTAACCAAAACAACAGCCCTCTCAGAGTCACAGGTAACCTTTTTTTACTTATTGTCTGTATCTAATAAATCTTTATTTCAACCATCAAAACTTTTCCATCATATAGTTGCTATCTTACATTTGTCATAATTAATGTGGGCCACTCCTCCAGTTGTAAAATCAATGTGTGATTGAGAGGAGATAAATTCTTCCTCTCCCTGGCCGATGGGATGAAAATAAGGTTGAGAACGTTTTGAGCACTGCTATGAATCACATTGATAAAATTAAACCTTAATCCACAGTGGCTGCAGGCAGAGTGGCTCAGCATGCACTAGAACACCAAGACATGACCTCAGAGCATGAAAACCTGAACACATCAAACATCATCCTTCCATTATTGTTGTTCCTCTTGCCGAATTAATGCTTTGTTAAATTAAAGTGAAAAGATCAGTTATTTTTCTTCTTGAATGAATTATCTATCTGCAACATGACCTGGCATTTTTTTGCAGCACATGCTTTGAATTAATCTATTACCAAAATAAATATAATACACAAATGAAGGCTTTGTTTCCTTTTTCCTAATACACTGATGCTTCCTGATGTCTTTGAGGGTAGTTTGAGCAGTCAGGATAGAACCCTGGCTGTGTTGCTAGGAGGCCTTCAATATCAAAGAGGAGGTGACAGCAGGTTTGTATTCCAACCTTGGCTCCATCCAAGTTGAGGCACTTTCCCGCAAGCTCCTGGAGAATCAGAATCACACACTCATCAAGATTCACGCATATAGTGAAACAGCTCAACATGGATATTCAGGTACAAGTGGGTAGATAGTGGTATACGCACATGCACTTAAAAATCTCAGCTGTAGTTGCTTGGTGTTGAATATATTGTGCCTTTCATGATGTTGGACTCTCTCCCCTTTTTATGCATACTTTATATGCGTTCATCTATTCTCCTCATTACGTTTGATGTGCAGCGCACCGGCACAGACTCATGCCCACAAACTCCCAGATGATTTGATTACACCTGATAGAATGGTGCAGTGTCTGAATAAAGCCTGTATGACTTCTCAGCTGCAGACGCTCATGCACATTCTGTCTGTATAAGCAAGAAACTAATGATGTATAGTGTGTGGTTAGATAAATACTGTCAACTTATGAGCAGCATTTTTAATAGCTGTCAAAAGCATCACTTGACAGTGCATGGCAATTTGACTCCTGAATCAAGTGTCAGAGTAATTGGAGTCTTCTGTGAGAGAGAAAAGCATCAGACAACACTAAAGACACTGATAAGTGTCTTGTTGAAGCAAATCACCAAAATGAAATACCCAGCTTCGTAAGTGCTTTACAAATAGATCATTAGATCATTAACATGATTAGAGGCTATCATTATGTGAAATATTACATAAAAGCCTACAAGCTGGTTAATTCTGCATGAGGAAATATAAGCAAAGTTGTGAAGTGAGTACTCAGCTAAATCAAATAAATGGCACATCACACAGTCACTGTTTTCTGTCATGATAAGCCAGAGGGTAGTTTATTTGATGTTAGGGTGCACATCATGTGAAGGGCCTATCCTGACGAGTAATAATTCATGCTAATGCAAAGGTGTAATTTAAGCCCAGTATGCCAATATTAAACTATTGCTCTCAGCAAAAGACATAAAGTATTTGATGTTTTATCTTGATGAAATAGGGAAAACAATATGAATGAATCAATTATTAACTAAAGCTCTTCATCAGCTTCTTGTAAATAAATAGTATTTTCACATTAATTGACTGCTAATTCTTTTTTTAGGATAAAATTGACATTGAATATCAATATTTTGCTGTCTTTGATTTGAATTGACACTGTCGGGAGAAATGGTCCAACGAGACTGTGTGACCTTTGAAACTACAGTAGCTGTCCAAAGATTGGATCAGAAAAACATGGCTTTCATCGGAGACCGAAGAGGAAGAGTAACTAGCTATGTACAAAATGTCTTGAAATACTGAAGTAATTGTAAACACAAAAAATCCAAGAGGACATTATTTGAATGAATTAGAATAATCTGACTTATTTTGTTGGTATGTGACTTCTTTTTCCTCCTCCTTTAATGAGAGGAAACCTGCATCCTGTCTAGTGACTCTTCACAGTGTCATGACCTCCTGTGAGTTAGTAACACTTAAACAAACGTGTTTTTATAAAAGTTCAGTTCTTATTAGCACTTGCTCATCATATTATGTTGGTGCGATCACACCTCTTAGACTCGATTGCTGAAACATGTCATGCTGGTTCGCTACCATGGCTGAACTATTTTGATGAGTCCTGGCTTCTGCTGATCAATGCATCTCAGGTGGTGTAATTTGTGAGTAAACATTACATCAAACGTGCAGCATCATGTTGTGAACATCTTGTTTCTCTGCAACTCTATAAAGTTTCAGAGGTCAGCAATGAGAAAAGAGATTGCCTATTACTCAGCAAATGGCTAATTTATAGTCCAATGAAGGCAGCAGAAAGAACTCAGCTACTCCCTTTAATGACTTTTTGCATGTTAGTCATAAATAATCGCTAATGGGAACCGGTTCTTGATAAAATGTTGGTCAGCACATCAGTGAAACCATCGTGGTGATCTACGGGGAAATAACCCAAATTTACCACAAGCATCTTAGTAATTAGCTGCTGGATTATGTTTATCAGAAATATAATATTGATGTACTCACACAGTAATAGGTCGGATAAACTCAGTGAGTGGGAGACTTTGCAAGCTTAATTATAAAATTTTAAACCAAGTTCTGGAAGGAAGGAAGTCCATCTGCACTACTGATAAGGGTTAGAACAGGTCATGCTTATCACTCAAACTGGACACAGAAAATGTTACACACAATTTTGCATGCACGAGTAAAAGATTTCTGAGATAAATGTTCTCATTTGACTTGTCCTTGTGTTGTGCATGCACATTTTTATTAGCAATTCATTGACCACTTATGCACTAAAACATGCTTGTTCAGTATTCAGAGAGTAAATCCTGGGGGGGGGGATAAAACCTGTTTAAAAATGAAGTTGTTGTTTACTGTAAATCACAGATCATGTCAATTTGTTGGGTGCCGTGAGATGACTTGAGCTGTTAAATTGTGCTCCATGTCCTCCGTATGAATAAAAGAGAAATGTTTTCTGCAGATTTTTGCTCAAGTTTCTGTCTTTATACAAATCCTTTAGTCTCTCCCGTCATGTTGTTCTCAGTCAGTGAACTTTTACTGGCCCTTTATGCTTCCCCAACTATTATCTTAGATGTGATGCCGGCATCACCAAACTGAATGCTGATGTGAGCTCAGGAGAGCAACAGATGATCAGACAGCCAAGGCTGTGGACACACAGCTCAAAGATCTAGAATTCAAGGTGGGAAAACAACACAAAACAGAAACATAGCCTACTGGCAAAACCTTTTGTGAAAGTGAAGCAGCAGCTTAACGAAAGTAGCTATGACACCAGTGCTCAAGTGAGGGCTTACATACATCAATGTTCTGATACTGTTCTTGAACATATTACAATTCCTCAATTCTCTCTATTTTCACAGCAAGGGGAAACAAGGTCAAGATGCTACATAGCTATTGTTATCTATGACAGCAACCATGAGATGTGTCCTGAGAAAGCAGCTTATGTCAGTCAGTAAGGGCACCATAATATCCCAACAACACCACACTGAAGAGCAACATGACTTTGTATGTCAGTGTTAGCATTGTAACTGTTTATAATGACATGGCACTACAACTATTATAAGGATCACATACAATTTAGAGCACTCACATCTGTGTTTATCATACACAACCTGTCAGGCAATGCTCATACATTCATCCTGTATCACCAACAGATCAGTTTCCATATGTGAATATCTCAATTTTTACTGGACAGATCACTAAGGGCTTGTTAGCATGCTGGCATTAGCTTTTAGCTTAAGGCAAAACATTTGCCTCAGTGTTCAAGACCCTGTGAGCTGCTGCTTGATGTGAGTCATGCATGTGAATTAACAAACGAACCCTCCCCCTAGCCTTTGCCCTGACTATGACTGTTTACACACACAAATGAGCCTAGCATTGGACAGAAATTTTCTGTAATTATTTACAAACCTTAAGCATGGCTGAAGATTCTGACATTCTATGCCTTATGACATTTAGGAGCCAAATCTGCTACCTTAATTTTGTCATTATCAGGGAACAGAAAAGGGATTGTAGCACACCAGCTCATCAATTTACAGGCTTAATGGAAACAGAGTTAAAACTCAGGGTAATAGAAAAGCATCCTTCCTTCTCCAAGTGGTGGTGATATCCTCATAGTAAGGAGAGATACAGGAGTCACTGAGGACAAATGAGCCCGTTGGCATAAATGGAAAACTGAATTTGTCATGTTTCTGTCTTTGATCTTAGTTTGATGGATGTTTATACTTGAACTTTTTGATCTTTTATCCTTTAGACAATAAGAGAGGTCTCAGTTTGCTTTGTTCCCAACATGATTTCAACTCTCTGGACATAAATTATTGCTTAGTGTGTTGTGTTTTCTGTAAGAAATAACACTTGATAAATGTTTGCTTTCTAACCTTTTCAGAAATTTTGTTTATGTAGAATAAATGTATTATGATCCAAGACATAAATCCTCAGCTTTTACAGGAAATGATTGCCTTTGCCCTTGTGTGCATCAGTATAAAAAGAAAACAATGTGACATCATGCAGACCGACCCTATAGAACATGGTTAACCAATTCAGTCCTATGAGGTCGGCAATCCTGCTGGTTTTCAATCTGTCCCTGCTCAAACACACCTGACTCAAATTAAATGGATCCAACAGCCAATCAGGTTCAGTACAATGA
>JAPMNP010465584.1:0-13422 GCA_029874935.1 Atherina boyeri | reverse complement strand
CACACACACACACACACACACACACACATACACACACATACACAAGAGCAGATTTTCCATATTGGCTATTGATCAGATATTTGATGCAATAATGTTCTTATTGACAGTGTATGTTCACTTGTGTCAAATAACTTCTCCTGTTTCTGCTGGCCTGGCAGTATGACTCGAACACAGGATATGAAAGCTGCTCCCTCTGCCAAAGCTGCTGACATGGAGTTGTGAAGCTCGTAGGAGGTCGAAGCATCACACGGGGATCTCTGCTGTTCCACACTCCTTTGCCAGAAGTGAGGATTGTGTGCCAAGGTCATGCCAATAATCTAAGTCAGAGGAAAGTCCAACTGGCAAAACTTGACTCTAAAGCATGAAAATGTTTTGGTGTGTTATTATCTATTCTGGAGACATCACAGGTATTGAGTATCTGAGGCTGAATCAGCAGAAGGGATCACACACCCGAGCCGACACTGATCTCAGTTTATGTCTGCACTTTCAGGTATATACACAAGTTTTATGCAAAATATCCGCTGATACTCTCGCTGCCTCGTATCTTGCTGGGCAGCTGAATTCAAGGTATGTCTCAGGGAACTGGTAGTGATGCCAAACTGTGTGACTTATAAGTTACAATTCTTTGAGCACCATACATTCATGCAACAGAAGTCTTTACAACTGATTAGACAATATTTCTAATGCATTATGTTGTATACAGAATAACATATGATGTTTTGAGACAATATTTCATTACATGTATATGAAATGACCTTGGCGTTTTAGAAATGTCTGTCAAGTTCAACATTGCTGGAATTTTTTTCCCAGCTTGACACTAGATTTTAAAAACGCTCAGAGAACCATTTAATTGCTTAACATTTTTTTTGTTTGTTTTTTTTGCTTGTTTTTTGTTTTAATGAGATAAATATCCCTAAAACAGAATACACAATAATTAATTCCTTGTGATGACGGTGTTGTACCCAAGTCTATCTCTAGTCATAGATAAACTGACCAGGTCAGATCGGATTTTTGGAATTTTTCATGCATCTATGGATTCGAATATATTCATTCAATATGGACAGATGAAAACAAATCTGTCTTTTTAATTAAATAAACAGAGGAAAATTAATATTAGTCAGAGACATACCTGTATTCCGATGTCCCAGCAGCAGGATTGAGACTCACAGATAATCCTTCCCCTCAGAGAGTGGAGGAGGAGGAGGAGGAGAAGAGGAAAAGATGACAGATGCAGAGGCGTGGAGAGAAATGGCAAGGTACGTATCAGCTCGCTGCCCTTTGGTTTTTAAGTATCACGAGTCTTCAGACTTCAAGAACAGTATGTGAACGCTGAATCAAGAGGAAACAATGGGGAGGGTGGGGCAAGATAGGGTTGGAGTTGGCATAGGTGTGTGTATGTGTCTGTGCGTGTGTTTGTCAGAGTTATGTATTGGGGTGAATAAGTTCTTTTCTGTCCATTCAGGTCTCATGGGAGCTGTGGTCCTTATGCCTGACGCCCCACCTCTCGAGACCTCTGTCCCATCCTTACAGGTCACCCTCACCAGGCCACTGATGCATATTCATTAGTTTAGTGACATGGCTTTTTAAAACCTCGTTAGCATACTGAGAGTTCAGCAGCAGAGGACATTTATATTCAGAGTGGACAGCTCTGTGTGTGTTTGTGTTTGTGTGTGTGCATCTCTACATCTGGCAGTAGCTGCAGACCTGTCTCATATTGTCTATGTATAGATGTTGTTGCCTAATTTAGAAACTTAGGATGTGGTTTCTGCAGCAACACAGAGATCAGGTTCCGGCCCCGCCCATTTCACCTTGAGGTTCCAGTGTTACAGTACAGAAGGGGGGAAACAGAGGGGCTGGCGGGATGGGATGGGGCAGATGGAGCGCAACATATTTGTTCGTGATATATACATATACAAATACACTCATTATGATTGACTGTAAACATAATTATTATTCATTATTCAAAAGTTGCTTTTAAAAAAACAACTTCTTTCAGTGTTGTTTATGCTTATAATTAATCTGATTCTTTCTGATGTTTCTAGCCTATCTGTTGTTGACAAAACTTATTGAGAAACAAGACATTTAAAGGTCCATTTTACAAGAGGAAAATTATTTTTGAACTCTAAAGCAAGATAATAATCGCACTCTCCCACACTGTTTGTAGGTGGTAACGAAAGATTTAAAAACTGTTGTTTATTTAATTTTTTTTGTTTAATGTTATGATTTTCATTCTAATAGCAAAACATAAATGTTGAAAACTTTCGGGAAAGCTGCTTCAGGATCCAAACTATGTGTCGCGGAGTTGTGTTTGATGTAGGGTTAAAAAAAAACAACAAAAAACAGCTCACCGTCTAAACGCTAGGCGGCAACAATCGGCTCTCGGGCTCTGATTTGATTTTCATCTCCCTCAGAAGAAGTCTTGTTTCTAGGCGACAGACGACAGCGTTCCTGTTTGACTCGTTGTGAGTTCAATTATTATCTTTAGGAATATAATATTTTCTTTTTATTAAGAATAAATTATTTATGTTTAAGTAATTTGCATAGATCTCTTATGAAAAGCTTGCTTGAACTGTCGTTGATATGTACACATTCGTAGCGCTAGCTACATGCTACTGTTCTGCGCTGTTGTTTGGAGCATCATGTCATAAGAATCTAGTTTGCTAAATACAAGTCCAACTATTGGCTCATTAGTAAGTTCAGTAAGACAATAATACAAAGTTGTGCAAGACGTGATTCTACAACGTAAACACTGACTATGGGTTTTGACGTTTATTGAATAGGAGAACAGAAGGCAGTCGAACTGCCGTAAACTTTTTGTAACTGTCGTTGCTGCAAAAGTATTCATTACTATATTCTTTATGTGTATTCTTTATCACATTAATCGTAGTTGACCTTAAAGCGTAAATGATTCACAAAGGAAGAGTGATACATGCTTTTCTTTTAAAGTAATAGTGTAAAATATCAGAACATTACATTAAATGATTGTGTTCCTGTTATTTGCAAATTTTGTTTAAAAGAATCATGCCCTAATTTAGCATGACATAATATAGAATTTGTCCATAATGGGATCTTGATCCAAATTATTATGGTTTCTTAACAGTCAAGCCAGGGTCTGTCTGCACAGTCCCGCTTACTTTTTTGGTCAGGTCTGTATTCCCAAATAGTGGAGTACTTAAGTGCATGTTATCCAGCATTGTTCTGCATATATGTCATGGCTTTATGGGATACTGACCTCTTCATGTAACACTGCTTGAAAAAAAATCCCCAAATAAATCTTTGAAACATTTTTGAGTTTGGTTTAGTTTGTTTTACTACATGAAAAGATCCAATAAGCTGATCCTTAAAGACATCTGCCGGTATCTGAGTAAAATTCCTCTACCTGTGATGAACTCGCTGTGAGTAATCTGCAGCGAGTTCATCAACAGTAACTAGTTCAATCTGTCCATAACACCTTCTTAAATTTGATCCTCTTGCATTTCTTGCCCATAGTCTTTGTCTTTTCAGATTAGACTTTTTTTTTTTTAAACAAACAAACATCTACATACTTCTTTGAACAGTTTAAACAAAATCTTCTGTGATTAACTTGCACATCACAAGTTATTTTTAAACATCTTGAAACTCTACCCCATATCAATATTCATGCTACTGTCTGCCTTAGGTGGTATTTAGCCACACCTAGTGTGTTGTCTTATAATTTCTTATCAAAGCTGCCAGGTCAAATGCCACTCAGGAAATCCCAAATCCCTTAACTGAATCATGTTCTGTCAGTTGTCCCTCGCTTAACAACTGTATGTCCCCTTTGGCTGTGAATATCTATGTTGTAGCCAAATGTGTCTTAGTTCTCTCGACAGCTTTGGGAGCTGAGCAGAGATAGCATGATAGATTCATTGCAGCCCTTACCCTGAACTGCAGGCAACAAAAGCTTGTCATCATGATGATGTGTTCAGTGCAATATTACGCTAAGGAGTGTGACTGGCCAAGTTGACATCTGTTGTAAAAATCTAAATACAGTTTGTAAACAGTTTGAAACTTTGCCTCTTTCATTTCAGGGTACATGTATTCCAGGGTGAAAGGATGCCGCCTTCAGAGCACCTCCACCTCAAACATGTCCTACAGACAGTGTGTTCGCTGGAAGCAGTTATCCTTCGCAGTTTTGGGCCTGAAGGAGGACAGGTGCTGTTCACCCGAGACACGGGACAGGCGATGTTGAGCCGCAGTGGCACGCGCATTCTCACAGCACTAAATCTTGAGCATCCGCTGGCCAGGTTAGCACGAGACACTAACTTCTCCAATTTGCTTCTCGTATTTTGGTCATTTTCTTGTGATGATATTTGTGTGTTCTTCATTTTAGGATGGTAGTGGAGTGTGTCTGGAAGCACAGCACAGTAACAGGTGATGGATCCAAAACCTTTATTCTACTGCTGGCATCACTACTGCGAATGATTCATTTAACAGCTTGCAAGGAGCCCAATGTGTCTCACTCTTATGACACCAAAGAGGCAGCAGAGGCTGCCACTGCCAGGCACTTGGCTGACAAACTGCTAGCATTTGGATTGACAGAGTTGGATGATTTCGTTGCTGCGTATGTGGCTCCTTATGGATTCTGCATTTCACTTGAGGAGTTCACTCCAAAAACACAATCACCACATTGCACAAATTGTCATTTTGTTCAAACATTTCTATCATCATTTTTCCACATGCGTCTTAGTCATGTTCACTGTGACTTTATTAGTGACCTCATGTGTGAACTGCTCAGTCACTGGAAGTCTAAAAATGGCCAAACGTCTGTCTCGCTTCAGTTTTTAAACGACAACTTCCCTGCACTGCATACACCTGTTTCAGGTTTCCCGGTAAACTTTTCACGTTTAATTGAGGGGCTGGTAATTCACAGAGACTTTGCTACGCCATGCAAAATGAGCAAACAACCAGTCAAAGCTGTAGTTCTCACAGAGTACCTGCAACCAAAACTGCTCAGTCAAGGATATGTGCTTGAACTGGGTTGCACAGATGAAGCGATGGAGGAGAGAAGTATTGTGGACTTTAGTTCCTTGATGGAAAGGTCCCTGGAGTGGATCATTGCAAAGCTGCAGAGTTTTGGTGTCTCTGTGCTTTTGTCTGAAGTTAAACAGTCAGCTGCTGTTCTAGCTTTAGCCACACAAGCTGAGATTTGTCTCGTGGAGTGTGTCAGTAAAGAAGAACTTTCTCTCTTTGCCAAGTTAAGTGGCACCACACCTGTGTCAGACTGCTGGAAGATTCAAGAAGAGCATGTTGCTATGCTCAGTTTTTGTCGACCAATACTGCTTGGAGCACATAGGTATGCAGATGTGTCTGTTTTTCTTAATATATTTAGTCACATAAATCAATAGAAAGTATAAAGTGTATATTGTACATTTAGTAGCTGTAATTCACTTCATGACTAACAGTCATCTCCTTTTCTTTCACAGGTATGTTCATGTGGCTTTCTGTGATTCAGAGGAAAAAGCTACAGCTAAACCCTGTAGTCTGGTGATATGTGCCCCAGGGGAGGGGCAAACTGACCAGTATGCTTGTGCATTTCAAGATGCCATTCGTATGCTAATTACAACCTGGGAGCCCATGCATATGCCTGAGAACTCTGCATCAAAAAGGCCCTTGCAGACGCATAGGTCCACATCTTTACATGGGGATAATCTGACTAACTGCACTTCGTGTGAATCTTCTGGTATGCTTCCTCTTCAGAAGCGTGTGGTCCAGCCAGGTTGTGTAATACCTGCAGGTGGGACATTCGAGTTTCTCTTGCACCACGCTCTCTTACAGCATGCCAACAGTTGCTCAGCTTCTGATGACACAAAAATAGGCATTCATGTTTCCCAGCTTTTAGCAAATGCCCTATTGAGTGTACCACGACAGATTTACTCTCACAATTCAAAACTTTTCCTGCAGACTCAAACCAGGGTCATGACTTTTATTTCAAATCATTTCCAGCCTTTCAATCTTGTACCTAAACAAGCACCCAACACAGGCCCCACACAGACTGAGTGTCGTCTGGAGGATTGTAAACGAAGCTCAAATTGTTTTGGAAAGGATGATATGCCGTCAGATGTTTTTCTGGACTTGGGCCTTGAATCTGTCTCTTGTAAACATAAGCTGCTACTGGCTGTGCTGCAGTGTGTCACAAGTCTCCTGCGGGTAGACACGGTGCTCCATATTCACACTGCCATAAACGCACAATCACACAGACTCAGAAACTCTTCCTGGGAGGGCACAGAGGATGATTCTGAGGGCTGAGATTGTGTTGCAGTAAGATCAAAGCAATAAACATCTTTTTCTCTCGGTGCTAAGGAAACCATTCAAAAGCTGAAGGAAATAATTTGCACTGTAATGCTGATTGTTACAGCAGTATGTGTATGATTTGTATTTTTCTGTCTGTTCCTCTCAATACAGTTATATTTAAAGTGTTTTGCACTTTTGCAGCAATAAATTATATTCAACAAGAGTATTTTGTGTTAGTTTATAGGCAAATAAATTTCTAAAGAAGTTTTGCACCATCCTGTCCTGCATCAAGATAAGGTTGGGCAATAAACGTAAAACAACTCCCTGTTAATATCTGTTTTGTACAGAATGTTCTGTTATTAAATTATTCAGATTTGTGTAGTAAGTAAATGCTGATGTTTGTCTACTTCCTCTTTTCATCTTGGTTATTTTTTTCCCCCCAAAATTTCTCTTCCTTATCTTAGATTTCCTGCCCTCTTCCTTTGGCCGCTATACTTTCAGTTACATTACACATTACAAGCTGGGCACATTGCCCCACAAATATTCACACTCCATTTTTTTTATTTTTTATAATCAACCTTATCTGCATAGTATGGGTGAGGTTTTTGGGAGTGCAGCACAAAACTGTCAACAAGCAAATCACTGTGAGCTTCCTTGTGCTGTAATCAGAGGAAGGCAAACACTATTTTCACCTCTTTTTGGGGGGGGAAACCAGTGAGTCATTTAGACTTTAACAAGACCTGAAAACATACACACAGTAGTGTTTACTGTAACAAGCATGTCCTTAGTTTTGAACACAAATTTTCCAAAAATTAATTGCGACAAAGTGACTCAGAGGCAAAGGCGACTCTTGACTTTGTTTATACTCTGCATGAGTCACAGTTGATGATCTGTAATATCAAAGATGGGGAAGGTTTCTTGATGTTTTGTTTCCAATGTGCAGTGGGAAACAAACCTAGAGTGTTGTGAGTCAACTTCAGACATGCACGACATTGTTTGCCTTCTTATAGTGTATACCAAGCAAAGTTAATTCAGTGGTGAGTCATCTGGTCCAAACAAATTTTGTAGTTAATTATTACTAAATTACTTGAAAACAGGCCAAGTTCGAATTAGCTTTACAGCCAGTTTGTCTTTTGGAAAGCGTTTGCAAGATTTCAAGACACACAATATCCTCATATTTCACTTAATATATTTCAGTTTATTTGGCTGTTGTTGTTAGCTTTTGCCTTTGTGAAACATTGTGCTTATGGCATAAATCAACCCACTCAAATAAAAAGTACATTAAAAAATACATCAAAAAACATCAAATATTAGAAATCTTACAAATAGAAAAAGAAGACATTTACAAAATATGGAAAGAAAAATGAAAATCAAAAGGCGTTTCAAACAAGGGTAAAGTAGGAGATGGGAAGAGAAAGGGTCATTGTTGGAACCAAGATGCTACTCTAACACCAAGCTAGGTTAAACCACTGTTACTTTGTAGTTCATAGCTTGGCATTCATTTGGCTACTTGCCGCCATTATTTGTGTTATTGTAACTCAACAGAATCTTAAGCACTGCTGTGTTGCGCTGAAGTGATGCTTTTATCCCTGGACCATGACTGTGTGCTCCTGCTTGTGGAGGATTCAAAGTGACTGCAATTGAAATGTGATCAGTATACAACAGCATGTCCTTTAGATAATTAGCAGCTCACAAACATGGGTTTCCGTCAAATTACCACAATATTACAAATGTCTGTACTACACTGCCACTGAAGCACAGATTACACCCATTCTATAATTGGGTCTAATAACCACATTGCATCTATCTCAGCAACACAGTTAGAAATGATGAATTATAGTGATGTATATTCAAAAATATCTGCGTAGCTTAGGTTGCCCCTCTTAAACAAGTGGTGTCTCTATTGGCAGTGGAGTCATGTGACTCTGGGAATGACATCATGCAACATTAACAAGGACTTGAGGCGGGTGTTACACCACCTCCCGAGACTTCCTTATGGCGCAGCACAGGAGCATGGTAAAGATCATCCCAAACACCTGTAAGAGAAAAATATGACACTTTTATTTGAAATAGCTCATATTTACACTATGTTCATGTCCCAGGAAAGCAAGCCTCACCATAACCACCCCAACGGTGATGCCTAGTCCTCCGATGATATGTAACTTGGAGTTAAACACTTCATCGATGGCATCAGGACAGCTCTGCAACAGATGACCATGACTCCTTTAGTTTCCTTCAACTATTAACATGAGCTGTGACATAACACATATAACAGACTCTCTGAGAGCATATAGCCTCCAGTTAACCACTGTTGCCATAGTAACACTGCAAGGAGGCTGAGGAAATTAGTGTAAAGATCAGTGTTTCTCAAGTCTTGGTCCTCGAGGACCACTGCCATGCATGTGTAGAGGTGTCCATACTTTAACACATCTGACTCAAATGAATGGCTCATTAGCAGGCTTGCAAAGACGAGTAGTTGAATTAATCAGCATTAGGTGTGCTGGAGTTGGAAAGAACTAAAACATGCAGGGCAGTGGTCCCCGAGGACCAGGAGGGAGAAACACTTATCTAAAGGGAAGACAAGGAATAAACACGAGTCATAAAACGACTAAGCGTAAATGCTAGACTTTCACAGAGATCACACATGTCTGAAATCTGAGATCTTTTTATCTTATGCTAAAATATTATTCATCTCATTCCATGTCATTACTAAAATACCTGGCTGTCTTGGCATTTTATCTATCAAAAATACTGAATGGCTATACCTTAATAATGAGCTGCTCAAGGGGCTCTCCACGGGGACAAGTGTCTTTGGCAGTTTCAACTGCACTACCGTCTGGACCACAACAGTTCAACTAAAAACAGAGAGAGAAAAAAAAGTTTAAAGGAACATGATCACTCACAAAAAAAGGGGGGGGGATCTCTTGGTGCGTGAAAGAAATATTTCAACACACAGGCTTGATCTTCAGTTTCCAAAGTCTTGCTGTCCCATTGAGGTTGCCAGGCAAGTTGAAATAAAGACATGTGAAGTAATGCCAATTACCTAGGAGTTCTAGCTCCACACTTCACATACAGTACAGTGTTTATTTTCTCAACCAACTCTCCCTAAAAAACAAGCACAACTTTTTCTAAAACAAACACAAAAATTTGAGGGGAATTTTAAGTAAATGAATAAGTAGATTAAAATAAATCACTTAGAAATGCATTTAGTTTAGCAAATTTGTGTTGGACAATATGGAAGTCTTTCAAATTAGATGGAAGAAGAAATGTAGGATATAAAAGTCACCTTTTCCTGAATCAACTGCAACATTTGTTTGAGGCGCTCATCTCCTGTCGTCTTATAGTCGTTGTAAGTCTGCCGGTATACCTTTGTAAAATCATCCACAATCTACAACACAGAAACAAACCAGGAGAAAATCATTTTACATTTGGCACCAATATTCAACAATTCTCCATGTCGTCTTGTTATTATTAATATTACATTATGTTCACAAATCCCTACCTTGCTTTGGTTTGAGAATACCCAGATTCCAGCTGCTACCTCAATGGCAAATATGATCAGTAGGAAGAAGAAAAACTGCACAAAAAACAAAATGAAACTCAGCTGATTATTTGCTTCAGTGCATGCTTGTGAGCCTGTCTTTTGTGCGCATGTGTTAACATGCAAGGTCAGTTGAGTGTAGCCAAACCCAGTTTTCATTGGCCCCTCCTCCAGAGAGATTTAGTACAAGCAGATTATGGCCAGACAGGGCAGGATGGAGGGAGCAAGCACAGAAAAAAGTAGCTACTCTTTTGTGGCCTTGAGGCTTTTCAGTAAACAATAAGAGGCAGACATTTCATATTTCAAATAGTAAGTCCACACTAAACTTGATATATATATATATATACCAATAGTATATTAGAGGGAGATACATGAAGAGTAAAAAGTAGTACAAACCATTCCCAGCATACAAGGTGACTCCTGGATTGCACCACAACATCCCAAAAAGCCCACCACCATCATGAGAGCTCCAGCTCCAATCAGCATGTATACACCTACACACAAACGCACACACACATACAAAAATAGACAGCCCAGATAATCAAGACTTTGCTTATATGATGATAGAGGAAAATTCACGTTTGTGAGCTGAGCAAATCTTACCTGTGTAGAGGACAAATGGAGAATCTGATCCATCAAACAGGCCTTTGGTTGTCGGGTCTAATCTCAGCCACAGACCTATCGCAAATACAGCTGTGCCTGCAAGCTGAAACAGAAAAATATGTTTACATATATAAGCACAGAGCTGCAATTAGCATTAAATGAAACGCAAGTTATTTCAAGTTCAATCAAAGGGAATGATTCTCAGACATCTGCTCTCTCCTAACTCTTTGCATATCTCACATTTGCCAGCCATCGAACAGCAGCTAATAACACTGACAACAGTAAGCGACACCCCTCAAATCTGCAGTGACAGGACCCATCTGGAATCCTTCTCATCCTAGCAGTTTCTTTCTGTTCAGCTTTCAGTCCAGGAACATTTCTGCAGTACTGGGATACAAATTTTCCCCCACCCAGTCTGCTCTTGACTGGGTTAAATATCTGTTTTGGGTTCACAACTAACCATTGAAAGTGTGAAAACTAACCATCCTGTTGCCTTTTATTTAGCGAGATATAATTAGAACTGTCCATAGTCCTTGCGTATTACATTAAATAGACAAGTCCAGCAAATGCAAATTACCCTTCATGCTCTTCGACTCTGAGACAAATGATGGGTTAGAGAGATATTTGTTCAACATTTGCATTGACACAAAGTAGCAGATAAATCCATCAACAGACTCCAGCTGAGTGTGTGCTATGTTCTGCAATATCTTTTTCTAAATCAGTGAATAAAATGGCCTTCGATATTTTCTTAGACTTTAAAATGTCTGTGTTCTGTGTTACACTGTGAAATGTTTACAGAATACACACACACTTACAGGGCTTTTCAGCAACGAGAGGCCAGTAAATTTTTAACTTAGAGAGCGACTCTGAAAGGTTCCAGTCTGTTTTTAAGTGTGGAAGTGTCACTGGAAGTTTCCATGTAATGTTCAAGCCACTGTGTACACTATTGGTTATTTTACATGCTTCATTGTCTGGTAAAATGGCTGACTCTCTAGCACAAATCCAGCATGCTTTTAAGGAACCTTCCCCATTTCTTTCCCTGTCTTTCACACACAACAATGCAAAGTTAAAGCACACCTACCCAGAAGAAAAAGTTGAAGATAAACATGAGATATTTCAGACACTTCATTCCCCCAGCGACTGCCATGCTGATTCAGTTGGTACAATTCACCGTTAAGGCGGAAGTCAAAGTATACAGTGATAAGAGGGAAAACTACAGTCAAAACCACCCCTTCAGTCACCTGATCATTAGGTGAGGGAGTGGCAAGAAAGCCAGCGCTGTTCAACAGACTAGTCTCTGCTGTGTCCTTCCTTTCTTTTGTCTTTCTCATGTTCACTTATCAGTTATAATAACATGAAAACAGCAGGTCAGAGTGCTCCTGTTCAGACTTGATGGCATAAAACATTTTCAAATACCTGCTTAGCAGTATATTTTTGGATATCTTAGTTCATAGGTTTATGATTCTTGCTCTTGGTAAACCACCATAGATGCAAAAATGAACTTTTTTGTGTTGAGGCTGTGCTATGATCAGACAATGTATTCATAGCATGTGATATGTGGCCTAAAAAACAGCTGTATACCTTATGAAGAAACATCTGCACTTACATGAGGATGATTGGTTTGAACAGGCTTGCCTATGTATTGACAGGGAAGCCTGTTGCTTGATTGATTTATTGATTTCTTATCATCACTAACATGCACAATTTTGCATTTGGTACAAAAACACGTTCAGTAGATTCTCTTCTATGTTTTATTTTCCTTTTTGTAGGAATGTTTCACACACAAAAAACACAACAACAACACACGCGCGCGCGCGCACACACACACACACACACACACACACACACACACACACACACACAGAGTGGGAAACCCCTGTCTGGCCTGTAATGATTGCCTTTTTATCTCTATATATAGCTGGACAAATTAGAAACGTTCATAAAAGGGCAAATCATCCATCTGAAACCACACATGCATACACATTATACACACATGGCACACCCTGCAGGCTTAGCAGGGCACAAATACCGTATATGGGACCCCCACAATTCACTTACACGCACGCACAAAATGTAATTAACAACTCTTCACGGAACAGAAGTCTTAATTAATATTACACCATCCAGATTCTCCGGGACAGTAAAGCCCCGCTTCCTCATTGCGATTATTAATTAAAATGCCATGCGCGCAAACTCGAAGTATAGTCTGCGCAGTGGAACTGGGTCACTTGGCCACTGGGGATTATTCTCCAGACCGCTCCACAAACATTGGGACACTTTGTGTTTCGTGCTATAAATCACTCCCCCCGTAGCCCACAATGCACTGAGATAAGTCACCGAGCTACTCCGAGAGCGCTTGGCACGACTCTGCAACTGGGACACTATAATTTCATTCATTGTGGACTATAGTAACCTGCGTTCGCTAACACTATTGCGCACATATGAAAAGCTCACAACCGTCCATGAACAAGCGTAGGCTACAAATAAAACACCAACAGGATACATATGTGAATGGAGATTCTTGTCGTCTCCCACTCACCCAGAACACAAGGTTGAAGGCAAACATCAGATATTTGATACACATCTCTCCTCCCGACAGGGCAGCCATGGCGGTACTGGATTGTCGATCTCACTTCTGCAGGTTTCTTCAAATCAGAGCGGACGGCAGAATAGAGAAGCGCTTCTTCTAAACAAGCCAGTGTGCAGATCGAGGTTATTTCCCGTCGCGCCGGCGCTCTGTCACGTCGTGCAGTGCGCGCCTGTTGTGGTCCGCCCCCACACGGCTGCAAAGCCGAAGTCTTTCTTTCTTATATATTCCTGCAAAACTTAGGTCTCTAAATAGTTTAAAATTTGCTTACTAGAAAATGTTGGCAACTGCTAATGCAGCACTAATTACGGTGTTCTGAGACACTTTTGAGTGATGTTGAGATATTTTTCTTATTTTCTTTCTTTCTTTCTTTTTCAAAATTAGAGCATGCATCTGTAATTTCGATGCTGTCTGTGGTAAAACAATGCAATGAACACTT
>JAPMNP010465560.1:0-10010 GCA_029874935.1 Atherina boyeri | reverse complement strand
GAATCGAATCGTGGCCCCAAGAATCGGAATCGAATCGAATCGTGAGATGGTCAAAGATTCCCACCCCTAATTTAGACTCAAAAAACATCTGGGTAAAAATGCTTTTTTCAAAAAACACTTGTCAAAATGTTGAAGATCGAATTGGATCAAATATTGATAATCGATTCAAGATCTTGAGAATTGGAATTGAATCGATTCTTAAAATTTGAATTGATACTCAGCCCTACATGGTAGTTTAAGCTTGAACAGCTTCAGTGAAAGTGAAACTCCTTATTGCAGGTTGTGCAAATCACCTTTTCTCTATTGGCTCTAATATTAATGTTCTTTTATACTCAAAGCCAGCTGGCTCATCTGGTTCCATCTTCCCTCTAGACACCTCCATATCCTGTTGTGGTAACAGAGAAATTATGCGTTAGCAATGTAAACACAATTAATTACATAAATTAGTTGCTGTTAAAGCATTATTTTTGACAGCCTTAGTTTTTAGACATCTAGAGAGGGTCACGATGAAATGTTGAAGTTCAAACTGAGCATCACAACGGGGGAAAAAAGGAGATTTAAGTGACTTTAATGTAGCCTTGTTGGTTCCAGACAGGCTGGTCTGAGCTCCTTTTGGGATGAGGAAGAACTGGAGCTTCTCATCATGGATGTGCAGCCAACAAATCTGCAGCATCTATGTGATGCATACATGTCAATATGGAAGAAAAATATTCTGAGCAGTGTTTCCATCATTTTGTTGAATCTATACAATGAATGATTAAGTTAGGTCTGAAGGGGAGAGGTGCTCAAACCTTATACTAGCAAGGTGGACCTAATAAAGTGGTTGATGAGAGAGTGGCTGGGCTATTTTTTTATGGCTTTGATTTCTAACTATTATCATCCGTAAATAAAAAAAATTGGCAATAAACCATCACCTAGAACGCATCCATGTAAAGATGTTTTAGAAAACTGCTTTAACAACTTCTGTGTTGTGTCAGTACTTTGCAAAGCAGGCTAGTGATGACTATAACCATAAAATCTAAGATAATTGCACACTAAGGAGGGTTAAGAGTGAAACTAGTTCTGGGATATTCAACTGAAAAGGGAAAAAACTTAAATACCCAGAGTAAAATGTAAAAAAAAAAAAAAGTAGTGTGATTTAGCTGTGATTCAGAAGCTTTTTATGAGTTTTTAAAAGTAAGATGCAAACTGGAGGTCTGCGATACAAGTTATGACTCGATAAAAGGATGGTCTGACTCCATCTCAAGCCCCGTTGACATGCCAACAACAAACAGCAGCATGGACTCCTAGAGAAAATGAAAGTATCTGCATTGGGTTCATGTGAAGTAAATGATGCTGTTGTGGCTCATGAAACTGTCAAAAGGAAGTGATATTGAGCGAAAGCTTATCACGTAAATCATGTTTATGTTTCTATTGCATTTGTTGTGTGTGTACAAATGATTGTCCTAACAGTGTGGGATTAGATTTTCATGATGAATTTGCCATAGCTTAATACTGTTTTTTAAACATAGATTTGTTTTTCATTTATTTGTTGATAGATGCAACTTTTTTTTTTAGTTATTTCTACTTGGAGCTCATCACCTCATAGTAACACCAAAACATTTCTCCGTATTTCACTGTAAAGGCGAGTGGGTCACTTTTGTGATTCTTAAAATTCTATAGGAAAGAGGGACTTAATTAAAAACAAAGGAAGCAGAAAATATTTGTTAATGTAACATTCTGCTTGCTATTTATACCTCATAACCTGATTTTATTTACCGTGTATATAATGAAAATGTTTCATTACAAAACTATTATTTTACTGTAAACACCATTTTACTATGTATTGGTAGATAATTAGTAAATTTACCACAAGTAATTTAGATATTTCTATTTTCTTATCAAAATATAAAAAAAAATGTATCATTAAATTATTAACTTTTAATTAATTAAATCAATTATGAAAAATTATCATAAATTATTATCAAAGTTATTTAACAGCAGTCATCTTGTGTTTCTACATCCAGTTTCTGAAGGAATCAGGTTTCCATTGTGCTGCTGACCTTACACCTTTGACATTTATTTTACAAGTAGTAGATGTGGCCCTTTTTCAGATTGCGTTTGTTCTCTTTCAAGGTAGTGTTTTCAGGTAGTTGCTTAACTAGTTTCTCCCCCTTCCATTTCTCCCCAGGGCAACAAAATGGTGTGCAAATGCTGATCTGAAAAGGGAGAAGTGTCTTGGCCAGGGCATGTTTTTTTTTTTTTTTGGTTTTAAATCAAACTTCCTCTGAGCTGACACAACAACTTTTACAACCAGGATCCTGAATACAACTCTCCTTATTTTCTACCTCCAAAGATGTCTGCTGCTCCTTTCCTACCTCAGCCTTTACTGTATTGAAGCTGTCATCGGCCAGATCAGAAGGGCCAAAGGACCCTTTGCTTTATCACCAGCTCTCAGGTGTCACCCTGCTGTTTTGTAACACATCTGACTGGGTTTCTGCCTAGTCAACATCATCGTTTTTCCGACCCTCTTCTGGGAGGGGCCTCCCTCAGCAGCCATGCTACGCTGGGGTCTGTGATGTCCGAGCCTTGCAAGGCACCACGACCAGTGGGAAAACAGGGGCAGAGTCCCAAAAAGGTTCCTCGCTTTGTTGTTGGCTGTGAAGATGATGAGCAGAACATGGGTCAGATGGAGGCAGGTATGAAGAGGGAGATGTTTCGTGAAGAGGACATGGAGCATGATGAAGATGAGTCGGTAAGTAATAGGTGTAAATGGAGATTTTTTTGTGTGGACTGTTGTGCAAGGACTGTGCAGTCTGGGTATTACAAGTACGAGTAATGGATGCATTTTGATCAGCGTTTCATCATTTTGAATTGAACAAGTCATTTTTAGGCACTAGGAAGTAAATGACCCTGGAAACAAAAACAGGAAAGGTTTGTTTGAAATTGCATAGTAGAAAAGGAAATGGAAACAAAAGATTTAGACTATCATGACTCGCAACAATGCAGGAGCAGTTGTAAGGCCACTGAGCTACTGTGTTCTCATGTTACTCTAAAAGATAGAGCAGTGTTAGTTAATTACTCAGTTCATTATTCACTTCATTTATTAACATGGACTGACTATCAGCCAGGCAGTTCTGATGTATTTCAAGTAATACCTTTTATAATGTGATATTGTATATGAAAATGTATTCGTATTAAAAGTTGAAATAGTAATAGGGATATAATTTTCCTTTTCTATATTTTTTTTAATCAATGTGTGAGACCTTCAAAGAGTTATAAAAACAGGGACATTTTCAGGTTTCAAATGGATTTACTCCTGACTAAAATATCTGATAATAAATTATGGGATTGCCTGAGGGGCTCTGAAACCAAAGAGCTCATTACCCACAAAGAAACATCGCAGACCAGATAAAACCTATTTATTAGATGAGGAAAAGTCATTCAAAGTTGGGCCAGAGGAAAGGTCACACTTTTACACTCATCGAGATAATCGGCCCTCAGTAGAGTAATTATTTTATGATGTTTTAAAGAAACAGCATAATAAAAAATGTTTTTACACCAACAATTGCTCAGGCATCTCACTTTTATTATAGAGAAGCCCTAAACCATCCTCCACATCATCTCCTGGATTTTTAAGTGATGTTCAAAAGCTAAATTAGGATTTCTGTTTCAAGCTTGATGGTGGAGAGTGAATTTTGGTGGGTTGTTTTTGACTCTTGGTATATTTATGTCCCCCCCCCTCTGAAACTTTTCATCCCTGTCCTCTCCTCCAGCCATCAGAGCGGCAGATTGTTGTGGGCATATGTGCAATGACGAAGAAGTCAAAGTCGAAGCCCATGACTCAGATCTTGGAGCGGCTTTGTAAGTTTGACTACATCGATGTAGTTATCTTTCCAGAGGAGGTGATCCTGGAGGAACCTGTGGAGAAATGGCCCCTCTGCGACTGCCTCATTTCCTTCCATTCCAAAGGTAGAATGTACAATTGTTAAGATATCCTTTTAATAAGGAGGCATATGGTCTAATATATTGTTTCTTTATGAACTTCAACCACAGAACATTCATCACATTGATCACTGCAGGTACCTTTTTATTCCTGGTTTATTTAGAGACTCCATGTCTGAACTTGTCAGTATATCACGGAGCACTGAAGTCTTGTTTTGACATCCATGAGAGAAATGTTCATATTTGACGTCCAGTTGAAATAACAAAGCATTTTCCTCCTAAAGTGGTCATAAATCTGCTCTGTGAAATACATTTTCTGTGTTGTCCTGACATATATGAATCCTAAAAAAGGCTGTACCATATTTTAAAAAGCTTGCCAGGTTTGTATCAGTCTGACAGAAACCAGTACTAGTTTATGGGAATGTCATAATGGTCAACAAAGAGAAGTGTGGGATTAGAGGAATCCATATAAGGCTTGTGATGAATTCAACTCCCCAGGCTATTTATGGTTAACAAAAGCATTCATAGACGATACACATTTCCATGAACGTTATATACCCTAAGTCATAAATAACATGAACACATGTGCTCCACATCAAGAGCTCAAATGGAAGGATTAGTTCAGGTATTCATTCTCTGGAAACAAAGGAGTGCAGTGCCTTAAATTGTCGCACAAATTTTCTTAGTGTTTAGCTAAACAAATTTAACCTCCAGGTATATAATACAGAAGTTTACATCTAGATTGAAAGAGGTTTAGGAATTACATCAGTACTTAATTTTGATATAATTGGTATTTTTATTGACTCCACTTCTTCTCAGCATCAATGGGAATACAATATCCTAATACTTAGGGATGTGAATCGAAAACCGGTTCTTGTTCAGAACCGGTTCCCAGTGTTTCAATTCCTTTTGAATCGTTTGCAAAATTTCCAAACAATTCCCTTATCGATTCCAGAGGGCATGAATGACGTCATCACCCACGTTGCGTAGCTTTTGCACAGTCAATAGTTAACATGGTGCCCAAGCGGAACAAACGCTCAAAAGTCTGGTTACATTTCACTAAAAAAGATGACAACAGGGCAACTTTCAATACTTGCAAAGTGGATATTTCTTCAAAGGGAGGAAATACTACTGTGACGAAGCAGCCTCGTCATTGACAGCTGCTCTCCGGACACGTTTGAACGTTGAACGTTTATGCACACACATACACACACACTCTGGTATGATATATAATTAACTCGTGAGGACCGGCGCACTCGCGCTAAAAGTCCGACAATCACATTACAACACAAACGACTTCCACCTGCCTAGTAAAATATGAAGCGTTTTGTGGTAACTTAGTTTTCCTCCCGTTCGCGCCAGTGCTTGCTTCAAATCCGAGCCCAACATGAACATTTACGCACACAGCATGTAATGGCAATGAATGAATTGAACCGCTGGGGACTAACGTTAGTTCTCAACCCAGCAGCAGCAGCAGCAACGTGAGCAAGTCCGTTGCTACTAAGACTGCAGATAACTAATTAATAAACAAACACTCCCTATCATATTAGCTTCATTTGCCTCGTTGTAAAACTTGCTGTTATTAACGGTAAACGTTAAATGAAGGCCCTCTCATGCATTACATTTAGATGACCATCAGAGAGACAGAGTCTGGCAGTAGGCTACTGCCTCCAGTTCATGGCTACCTCTAGCTTCTCCTTTCAATGAAGCAGGGAAGAGTAAAATGACCCTGGCTGGTTGCAGATTTGCAAAATGCACAGTTCAGTTTGATTTGACTTGATTGTATTTGTCACTGGCTGACAGTTTTATTTTTGAGTGCTCAGTTCATATATCCTTTTTAAGAAGGAGAATTTTAATTTCTAGAAAAATGTTGGACATTCTTTTGGAATTGCCACAGAAAAATTATTATTATTTTTTCATTTCTACAGAAAAATATTTATTTTATTATTTAATGAAATTTTGTATTGGTGATGCTAATCAACCATTTGTTGTCTCTTTTATTCCAAATGAGAATCAATAAGGGAATCGATAACGAACCGAATCGTTAAGCAGAATCGAAGATGAAATTGTAAAAATCTTGTCAATTCCCATCCCTACTAATACCCCTGTCCAGCTAATTTACAATGAGGGTGCTGAAATCAGGGCTGCAAGAATGGGCACAGTTATTTTCTTTACATAAACGCATGGTTATGGGCTCTAATGTCTCACTTGGAGGCTCTGAAACTGACAATAAAAACTCTTGTACAAAAACGGACAAGTATGATCGATTTCACCTGTCTGTAAAACAACTGGCAGCTCAGCAGCTCATCATTGTCAGTCCTGTTGTGTGGGGCCCGGGGATGTCTCAATGACTTGATTTTACAATGGATTGTGGTAAAACATGCCAGGATTGATCAAACATGAAGATCCCTCAACTATTTCACTTTCATTCAAGGATTACGTCTGAACCATAATGGCAGATCAGTGCAACTCTGGTACATAACGAAAACAAAGTTGCACAACATCCCTGTGTTACTGCTTGTACTGTTTTGTTTTCATTTCATGTGAGGTCCAGAGGAAGCAAACCGGATAGGGAAAGTATGGCAGAGGAAGAGTTATTTCCTCCAAACAAATGGATTTCTTTGGTCAATTTTTTTTTTCTATAACCAAAGTGTCATTGTGGAAGACAGCTTGCCAGTCTGTAAAGCAACATTAAAGCAACACCAAAGAGTTAAAAAAAAAAAGTAAAAGTAAAAATAAATAAAAAGTTTCCCTTTTCTAAATATCTATGATATTGTTGATTTAGTTTCTCCTGCTAACATGTAGAGGATAGCAGGGAATTCTGATGTTCCTGCTCTCTCTGATGTATTTGTTTGTCATCCAGCTGCAGGCTGGATGGCTTGTGCAGTTGCATTTAGATCTCTGACTCCTTGTTGCCAATGCAAATGCCACACTCAAAATCAACTCCAGACATGTTTAACCAAAGAAGAAACAATGAAGGAAGAACATTAGACACTGTGAAAAGGGGCGTTTTGAATATCAAAGAGCTGTAATATCTGAACCCTTTTTACTTTTGAATATGAATACCATGCAAACAGCGCCAAGTATGTCCTTTAAGCCTGTATTGATTCCATCAATTCATCTTGAATATGTTTTGATAAACCACTAAAATAACAAAGACTGCATCAATGTGCACATACAGTATACTATGTCAACCAAATTGTGTTTATATAGATACAAGAGTCATGCTCTATTTAAGTCATTTTTCCTTCTTCTGTGCGTTTGTTTTTTTTCCATTCTATTTTTGATTACATACTTGGAGTGTTGCTGGCAGATACGTGGGAACATGTTCCATGTTGTTATTTTTAACTGAAAAGAGGGAAAGCTGATATTTACCTAAAACATGTAGAGCAAAAACATTATTTTTCTTCACAAGCAGAACAATACAAAGATTGATTATGTTCAGTAGAGGTGTAAATCATAAGTTTATGAGATGAAATCTTTTACTGTGTTCGTGTGTAGGTTTTCAGTTTGAGTTAATATTGTTGGATCGTTGAATTTGTGTATCACTGCATTATTATAACCCCAATATTTACCTTATGATAATAACTCTGCTGATTAATGAAGTTATTGCTTATGTGAAAACAGTTTTTAAGAACAGGTTTTATTCTCAGCTCATTACTGTAGTGTTTTGGTTTGTTTCTACTATTTCATGCTTGAATGACTTATCTTGAAGTCTATTCCTTTTTTATTTCAGGTTTCCCTCTTGACAAAGCTGTGGAATATGCCAAGCTCAGGAATCCACTGCTCATCAATGATCTCAACATGCAGTATTTCATTCAGGACAGGTAAGGTTTGAGCCAGCAAACTCAGAAATGGTTAAAATGGAAAAACTTAAACATTTAAAAATGTGTAGGGTTTGCCATCAGCACAGTGGAGGGCTTTGTGTAAAGCTTTGTTAAAACCACAGATCTCAAATCATTCTAATAACACTATGCAAACCACTCTGACACAAGGAATCTGCATCATTGCAAAGTTCTTACATTGTCCTTTTTCTTTGTAAGATTTCAGTATTTTAATGCCAGTTACATTCAGTTAGGAGCTCATTCTTGCAGCGATTAGCAGGTGAGATGGAAATCGGTGTCAGAAATGTGTTTAACAGACCTCAGTGACTTTGCTGTCTTCCTACTGCTGTAAAAAAACAGCATCTGCCAAGTTCTCCCACCAACTTATTTGCACATGTAAATTTTTCCCTTCCCAATCTGAAGAGTGAGTGTTTATATGAAGAAGATAAGTTAATTACCGTTTTCATAGGCTTTATTTTCAATAACTTCTCAGTTATGGTAGCACAAAGACTTGTTTCAAACACTTCATGGATTCAATAGGTTTGCTCTTGGAGTACATCACCGATATTTGTTTCTGTGTCAGGCGAGAAGTGTATCGAATCCTCCAAGAAGAGGGCATCGACCTACCTCGTTATGCTGTGCTAAATCGAGACCCTGACAATCCTGAAGGTGAGCAGGAATTAGAAGATGTGCTTAAAAAGATAACAAAACATGTTTTAGCCAAAACACTGAGGAACAGCCATTATCTCGGATGACAATTTTTATATTGTGTAACAGTTTGTAATAGCTTTGTTGCTTTCACGCAGCCCTTTTTAAAGGTTAGTTTTGGATTGAATTTATTAGTAAAGTCTCACCCTGTGCAGAATGTAACTTGGTGGAGGGGGAGGACCACGTTGAGGTGAATGCGGAGGTCTTCCCTAAACCTTTTGTGGAGAAACCAGTTTGTGCGGAGGACCACAACGTATACATCTATTACCCAACATCTGCTGGAGGTGGCAGCCAGAGGCTCTTCAGAAAGGTGACTGTCTCCCCCTGAGTAAGACTGGCTAATGCGTTCACTGGCTATGATTACATGTACAGCAATGATATAACTACTGACTTTATTTTAGATAAGAAGGTATTCTGATTATGATGTTCGCATGAATTGAATGTAGGATTCCCTCTCTGTTAGATGTCACAGAGCATAGACGGATAGATTAATCACAGCCACATTACCTATACCACAGCAATGTTTACATCCATCTAAAACCTTACTTACACTCATATCCCTCAAAACATGGAGCTTCACTCAGGCTTCTCCTTTGCCCAAAAGTAATTATTGACAAATCATAATTAATTATGACAAAAATCAAAGAAGACACCAGCAGAAGTTGGACTTTCGTCAAGTGTTGGCAGAACTTACCGGATTTATCATTTTAAGTCATATCCCAGAAAGGAAGCCTACAAATTAAAATTGAGACCTTTCTTTGATATAGCTTAATTCAATGAAGTATTAGGAAAAGCACTTTTAGGGTATTTTTTTACTAACATCTTCCTTCTGTGAATTGATCTTCTAACTTTTGAGATACTTCCACGCAGCTAAAATCAGGGATTATATACTGTTACTGCTTACCTTCAGTAATTTTACTCTGTTTGATTCCCTTATTCAAAAATGACTCAAACAAGGAGAATAAGGGGAGAAATTACACTGATGTCAGAATTTTGCCTTTTGTTTTTACATTTTGATTAATAATATCCTGATTTTTTTTCCCCCTACTTATTGCAAAATTTAACATAACGAATGATAAGCAATGGTTCACTGACAGGTTCTCTGGCTGCTAGATGATGTACTATAGTATTCATAGCAAACTCACTGGGGACTTCGTTGCCGTCTTTGACACTCTCTCTGTCTCTTTGCTGTAGATAGGAAGTCGCAGCAGTGTGTACTCCCCAGAAAGCAGCGTACGAAAGACTGGAGCCTACATCTACGAGGAGTTCATGCCAACTGATGGAACTGATGTGAAGGTGCTGTGGAAGTAAACTTTTTTTTTTGTTTTTATATTTCATTGTGCTAACTTTTGGGTATGAAAGATTCATGCTGGTGAATCCTCTAGTTTTCCAGTAAGTGAATGTGGAAATTCAATATCAGGTTTACACGGTGGGCCCAGATTATGCCCATGCTGAGGCCAGAAAGTCTCCTGCGTTGGATGGGAAGGTAGAAAGAGACAGTGAAGGGAAGGAGATCCGTTACCCGGTCATGCTGACAGCCATGGAGAAACTGGT
>JAPMNP010464567.1:0-10335 GCA_029874935.1 Atherina boyeri | reverse complement strand
CAACATGTTATAATATACAGTGCTTAATCAGGTTTTGAAATGATTACAGCTGGTCTCTTAATACTTAATTTACAAGAATCAATTAAATTTGAATGATTAGTTTATGAAAATGCATTTGAAGTGGGTCTTTTTAAACCAGGGTAGAGTAAAAAAAAAGAATAGGCTACTGAACAATTTTAAAGAATTCTCACAAAAAGATCAGAGTTCCCCAGTCCAATTTTTAGGTGATGAATTCTTGTATATCTTTATTGTTGTATTATTATGTATATATTACGTTCCCGTCTAATTGGTAAAATAAATAATATTATATTTTACATGTAGGCCTAATAATAATAATAATAATAATGCAATGGTGTCTGTATTTTTCTTAACCCCATTAAATTATTAAAGTCTGACGTGCTGTCTTTCCTCAAAATTAACTTTGTTTCTTTGTTTTCTTGACCAATCTTTTTAACAAGTAAACAAACAAAGACATTTTATGCATATTGGTATCTATGAGTGGCGGGTTTGTCTGCTTGCCGGATAGTGCGTGTCCCTCTCTTCTAGCTTGTGTGGAACTTGAAGGAGGAGGAGCTACCTTTAGATTCGTTGTTAGCTTAGCACCAGGATAACATACCTGCCAGTACAGGATAGTTACTATAAATAAAACAAAATTAAAAAATGAGTGATAATGACAAGGGCCGGGTACGTATGAATTTTATAGCAATTTTGTAGTATTTTCAATGCATGCAGCATATAAATAATTTTGTAATGTTTTGTAATTGTAACATTTACGGTATTTGCATTGCGTCAGCTAACGCCAATTTCTTTGCTAGTCTGCCTCCGTTAAAATATTATCGTTTCCCCCCCTTCTAGACTAGATAAAAATAGTCATTTTGATTAGCTTATTTTAGCTTGATACATATACAATTCATAACAACGTCTGTTGGTTATTTTAGCTAGCTAACTGATGCTAGCTTCTCAGTGATAGCTAGGCCCCAGGCCCTCTCTGAATGACCACGGATTTCGTCGCGATGCGATGAGATACTGGCAAAGCTTAAACCAGCACCCAGCCAAATGTTATTCAAAGTTAAACCACTAGAATTGTTGTCGTTCATATTAATTATCTTGAAATGAACCCACTACGTTCACGGTAACACAATTAACTGCCGATTCAGTCACGTTTTTTTTTTCCTCGAACGTGGTTGTGCAGTAACATTGAAAGGAACATACTAGAACATCATTGTTATGTCCACACCCCCTCAAAACTTGACTGGTTTATCAAACGTTAGTCTTGTATTTTTATTTTATATTGTTCTGCAATTTAAGACGGTAGAAAACACCTTGCTTGAACATGTGGCTTAAATGAGCTAATCGTCGTAGAAAATGAGGCTCTTGTTGCGTTCATTGTCCACGAAGCGACACCAGTTAAAAAAAATCTTACCCGATTGAATTAAACAACCTCAAGGTTCCTCCTCATTCATTTGTATTTACTGTCACTTTCCGCCTGCATTAGTTGTTGTAAAACTGTCTCTACATTTAATCTGTCTGTAGAGTAAGGTTTACTCATGCTCTGGTCAGTTGACCGACCATGTTTTCAACGTGTTGTAGATTAGAAACCATTTTGCAGTAGCACACCTCACATGCACAGTCCTGTGGAAGATGAAGAAGAGCGTTAAAATTTGGTTTGCATAATTGGGCTCTGTCATTAGTTTATAGTATATAGAGGGCAGCTTCCAATTTTTTTTTTAGTGGTATAAGTGGCTGAACATATGGCAATAACAACTTTTTGTGTGTATTATCCTTTCAAAGGATATTTACATGTAGTGATTTTTCGGATGCATACTCGAGGTAATTTGTCTTTGTGCAAATTGTGCGAAAACAAGCTCTTCAGATCCACAAAGTTCATTGTTGGCAAAGCTGCATGTTTTGGACTTGTAAGGTCTTGTGATAAAGGTCAGCACAAATGAATGACATCTGCATCTTGAGGTTGTCTTATTTACTTTGAGCCAAAATATATTCGTTCTATTTTTTGTGTCTTTGTTTTTTTATTTTCAGTGAAGGCATTGAGATTGGATTTAAGATTAATATGTGACTGATTTGTTCACATTCAGTGGTTTGATATACACTTGGTTTAATAAATGCAGTTGGACAGAAATGGTATTGACCCTTTCAACTTCAAATTTTCTTTGTGAGAAATTGAATAGGGAATTAAACATTAATCTTTTTATAACGGCTGTAATATTCTGTCAGATGTTTGGGAGATGTACATCAGTATGCACCTTTTTTATTTTTCTGATGCAGACAGCCTTGTGTGGCAAAGCTAAAAAAGCCAGAGATCATATGCTTTCCTTTCAGATTGAGCGGCAGTTTTAAATATTATTTTGCTTTTGTTTTGGTTTGGATTGTTTGCACATTCAGTTTTTATGTTTCTGTAAATTATATCAAGAAGTCTATTGCGATGCAAATAGTGCATATGGAACCACTGAAAGTGAAATATGCGTTAAACTGATTATTGAGAATTTGTTAAACATCCCATTCATGTCATAAGATCATATTTACATATTAAGATTTGAATGAGCGTGCCGTTTTAATTGTAGTCATATATTCTTCACCCTTTTCTTTTCCATTAAGGTTAAGGTTGGACGAAGAAAATGCAGAAGAAGTCTCATGTCCACTTTATTTTCAATAATATGAAGCTCACATGTGTGAAGCTGAATTGTTGAATGCATGCTAAAACATGAGGAGGAAAGAAGTATTGGCAATGTGTGAGAAGGGGGAAGTCAGAAGATGTAAGAAAATTGAAGAAAGAAGAATAATGTGAAGTAATGAAGTTAAAGAAATGAAGTTAAGGAAGTAAACTGGATGAGGTCACTGCGCTAAGTAATCCTCTGGTCTGTTTATCAAATGCGTGCATGTTCTGTTTTTTATTGACTACAACACACATTAATTTAAATCATTGCAATATTGTTTCACAGCTGACAAATTTGTTTATTCACCATGATGGCTATTTAATTATATTGATTAATGTAATCTTATAGATGTCATGTATTCCATGCTTATACCTAATAGCATTAGCCTGCATTCCTTTTTCACAATTCAGAATATTTCTTTTCTGTGCTCTTCACAGGATAGCTTTAATTATTTTCTATATAAAGTCTTCTTTGTGAATTTCTGCATTTATCACCTTATCTGTTCTGACAGTGTGTATCTGTTGGTGTGTGTGGTTTGTTCAGGAGTCACGCTCTGCTTCTCGGAGCTTGAGTCCTCGAGGCTCTGGGAAGTCAGAAAGCCGTTCCCCTGCTCGTTCCCCTGCTCATTCAAGAGATGGCTCCCATCACTCCCGCTCTAAGTCTTGGTCTCGGTCTAGGTCCAAATCGGGGTGAGTGACATTTCTTACAGAGCTACTGTGGGGTTCAAATGTGAAGATGCTGTTTGTTGTTTGAAGCAGTTGTTGAAGAAACCCTCTTTCTGTTTCTACAGTTCCCATTCCCACCGTGGCTCACGCAGACACTACAGCCGATCTCGCTCCCGCTCTAGGTCTTATCATCGCCGATCTCGCAGTAGGTCCTACAGCGGAGAGCGTCGACGCAAAAGCCACAGTCACTCACCAATGTCCAACCGACGCAGGCACATCGGCAACCGTGTATGAGCTCATTAATCTTTGTTTTTTGCAAACACTGCCTGTATCCTCTCAGGATATCTGAACACTTTAAACTTAATTTGAAAACATTGCTCTGTTCAAATTTCTGCATTTCATTTAAAAAGGAAAACTCGATTTGATGAATGATGCTACTGCATAAGAAAGTCATCACCTTCAAACCTTTTATATCTTTAACTGCAGGCTAATCCAGATCCAAACGGCTGCCTGGGAGTGTTTGGCCTGAGCCTATACACAACAGAGAGGGATCTGAGGGACGTCTTCTCTAAATATGGCCCCCTTGCAGATGTCTCTATTGTGTTGGACCAGCAGTCAAGACGCTCAAGGGGCTTTGCTTTTGTTTACTTCGAAAACACAGCTGATGCTAAAGAGGTACAAGAGTGCAAGCTTATACTAATGAAAGCCCATCAGACATGTTATTAAGAAAACATTGCCATGGTCTGCAGATGCATGTAATATGTTTATTCACTCTCAGGCAAAGGAGCGAGCGAATGGGATGGAGCTGGATGGTCGCAGAATCCGGGTGGATTTTTCTATCACAAAAAGACCTCATACCCCAACACCTGGAATCTACATGGGACGGCCCACATAGTGAGTCATCAAAAGCATAATGGTTATTAGTGTGAAATGATTAGTTGTATTGAAATCAGATGTCTTATCAATATTTGTAACTAATCTATCAAGAAAAAGTTAACCATACTAAGATTGTTTAAAATGAGGTGGAAAATAATTTTGCCTGGGAGAAAAAATAAATCCTAACTATACGTCTAAATGATTTGGGAAATATGAGCAAAGTTTCATGTTATTTTTTAGCGGTGGAGGTGGTCCCAGTGGTCCTCGACGCTACTCACGTGACTATGATCGTGGATATGAACGTGGATACGAACGAGATGGCAGAGATGGCAGAGATGGCAGAGATAGCAGGGATGGCAGGGATGGCAGAGACGGCTACGATCGCTATGATGACAGGGGTTACTACAGGTCATATAGGTGACAGACAGAGTTTGTCTGCTCGCAATTCTTTAGTGTCATTGGAAAATTGATTCAAAATTTAGCTTTCCTCATTGTTGATGAGAAAAATGGACAAAAAGGAATGCTGTTTATTTTTCCATTTCAGGCGACGATCTCCATCTCCATACTACAGGACAGCGTACAGGTCTCGGTCAAGATCTCGGTCGTACTCTCCTCGTAAGTTTTTTTCATGAAATGCCATCTTTAAATTCTGACTGTGTAATTGAGGCATGTGCCAGTTTGTCTTTTGTTTAGATTGGTCTAATGAACGTTTTCTTTCACAGGGCGATATTGATCATTTTCTGGCTGGCAAAAATCTCTTCACTTTTCAAGGACAGACAGGATATACATCTGAGATGGACTTTGCTGTTGATCTTCTTTCTTTAAGGGATAGTTTGGTTTCTCTGAATTGGAGTTGTATGAACACTGAACAGTTGTTAAAGTAGCTTGAGGACAGCAGGCCTGCAGTGTATTGCAGTAAAGCGTGTTTTAGCAATTAAAAATGTATGTGTTTATGTGTACTCTGTATTTAGAGCATCATATCTGCTTAAGTTATTGAAGCAGTTATCTTTCTATGTTCACATTAAAAATAAGAGGTTCTTATTAAACTTCCAATATTCCCCACTGGCTCTTTCCTTTGCTGGCTCACAGGTGTATCAGTTGTGCATCAACCTTGACTGTGTATTTCCTCCTCTGTACTTACACATGAAGGCGCATCAGATCTGCTTTGAAAAGGACTAGAAAAGAAACCTTTCTCTTACCAGAACATTGGAGTTGCTTATCTACAATTTGCCTCAATTTTTTTTTGGTGGTGGTTGGTGTTAACATTTTAAATTTAGGTCTGAAATAACCCTTTAAAACACCAAAGTCTGGTGGGGGGAGAGGGGTGGACTTCCCAACTCCTGTGTCCTGCAGGTGCAGTTACTGTTTAGTGGTTTTTAAAGATTGAGTGCATGGACAGCATCAGTTCTCCTGGCAGTGTGTTGCCTGTAATATGTTTAGAATTAGATTGTGGTCAGTAGTTGACAATGAACCTCATACTGGGTCACTTTAAAGAAACCGGACTATCCCTTTTAAGGTGATAATCACATTTCAGTTTGCTCATTTACATGATCAGTAAAATTAGAATTACATCAGTTGTGAAACAGTCCCGTCATTGTTTTTAATTTTTAATAGGCAAGATCTTTGCTGTGTTATCTATTAATTTATGTTTTCTGTTGTGTACAAATCGTGTGTAAATTCATCCTTGAATTGATTAAAGGGGAGTTGCTTTTTTTTCCACCTTGACTGTTCTTTCTCACAGCATCCAACATCTCACATGCGGTAAAGACCCAACTTTAAGAACATTATGACATCGCCATGGGTAATTACTACATTTTTTAGTTTTGTCAGTTTATACATCAAACACAAGATTTGAATTTGAGTGCTTTCTAGAGGGCCCTTTATTTGTTAAATGAAGACAATGGCAAAAGACACATGAATATTAAGTGCCAAATATTGAATAAATGCATTGAAGCTGCTTCACAACTGGCTCCTGGATTGAAGCACAGCTGTTTCACAGAAAAGGTGCCACAGAAAATTCATAATACAAATAAAATGACCATGTAAACCATACAAATGGGGTTTAATGTGGCAATAACGTGTTGTCAAATGGTAGTTTGTCAGTGCTCTTGATGTTCTTTCAAGGAGAACTAAATCATTAGAATTCAGTTAAACAACCTTGTTGAAATCAAGTTAACTTTGTCTCACATAAGTAACGCCACATGGTGAGGCCTGAGCTGCATCTGCAAGACACTGAAGTTCAACATCTACCCCTGCTGGTCACTGAGGAGTAGCAACCAACTAAAATTATTAGCTAAATGACCGATTCAATGCTGTTTGAGCAGTTTACACTTTGGATTTTACATAAAAGAAGAGAGGGCAGTTAACTATATTTAATCTTAGCAGATATGGTATAAATATAAAGAAACTAGCAATAAAACTGAATATTATTGAGACAGTTTTTTTAAATTCATTTTACACCGTTTTCATATGTAGTTTACTAAAAGTGTTTTTACTTTCTGTGTTTTGGAAACATTGTCTTCAGGGGGAGCAGTGTCATCTCAAATCTTAACTGATGACTCGAGTGAAGCTAGAGGTAAAAGTAAAATACTATTTTCCAATATATAAAGAAAAACATATTGTGAATCTGTTACTCAGAGTATCTTGGAAAAACTCATTTAATTTAAATAGTAACCTCTGATCACTCAGCTAACCCCACCTAGGAAACTACCTAATTATTTCCATGTTCTACCACAAGTCAACATGTATGTGCGTGTCTCTCTGCTTGTATTGCAGTTTTCTTTCCACGTTCCCCAAATACCGCATTGCTTTCCAGTTGCAGACCATTTTTCCTTCCAGAGTGGAAGCAATTTTTGGGTGGTTGCATGATTTGTCAGCACACTGACCTAATTGGGCAGAACATAAAGCATGACAGGAGAGCATGCAAACGCATCTTTTTTAAATGTTTACATATAAATGCAAAGGGAAGTCGGTTAAAGGTAAATGCAGTAATTGGATTTTTTTTCTTTCAAATGATCAATTCCAATACAAAGCACTGTAAAACAAATATGCAATGACTTTTCTGCAGTTTGAATTGTATGAGCCACTTGTTTGACTGATGATTGTTGGAGGGCTGCAGAAAAGACTTCAAAACAACTGAGAGTACATGACATCAGGGAAGTAACTAAAAGGGCTGTTTTGTAAATAGGCCACAGTTTGGACATTCCTCTACTCACACACTGACGCGAGCAACAGAGAAGGACTGGTCACCTCTGCTGCTGGCACTCACTGCACTACAGTGGGGTGGAAGCAATGTTCCAAAGCTCAGGAGAGTCACATGTAGAAACCCTCAATTGCTGTAGGGAAAAGGCTCCTCCCCTTTGTAACTAATGTAGGTACAAGACCACACATCTATGCGTGAGTACTGCAGCCACAGCCTTGTGCTGTCATTTTAGCTTTGTTTGAGATCCGCCATAATATTGTTTCCCTCCCAAACACACCAGATTGCGCACACCTACGCAAGCGTCACTACAAATAAAAAAGGGGATGCTATAGTTTGTGTGTAGCCTGGGGTGTGACTGAGCTCAAGTCAGTTTGAGCTGACCAGCTCAAATAAGGCTCAGGAATCCCCTCACTTCTCATCACCAGTAAAAAAAAAAATATTTGCTCCCTTTTATATTTTGAACTTTAAAAGAGAAAGCGTCATAACCTTTAATAACAGTGCGTAATGTGCAGTTTTGTTCCTTAAACATTGTCCCCATAAAGATTTAAATGCTCACCGTAATGAGTATAATGATTAATTTCACTATTATCTGTAAAAGGACAAGTTGTGCAAGGGTGGCAGTGTAGTTTCACTTTCTTTATGTAATTTCCTTTCCTTTCATGTGTATTTTTTCTGTTCATTTTTTTTGTTGCCAAAAACTGAAGAGAAATACCACAAAATCAAAGATACCTCAGATTATATTACAAGGTAATACCTTAAACAGGTGTTCACTGCAGTGAATGGGCCCCTTTGCTTGCAGCTCTCCATAAATCCATAGTTCTGCGTCGCTCATAAATAAACAAAAAAGCCAAACCGAGGGGATCAGTGATACCATTTGAATCGACAAGTACGGTGACAACGTCTTGATCTTCCACACAGTAGCTCTTATTCACCTCCCCACTCCCAGCCTGGAGGGACTCATGCAGGCACGGCCCTTATTATGATTTGATGAAATAACCCCTCTGCCTCCTTTAAGCCCATCCCTTTGCTGAATTCACCCAGTGATCATCATGCCACTTTCATACCCCGCTGCACTTTCCACGCTGGACGAGCGGCAGTGATCCCCACATGCACCTCCAAACATTTTTTCTTGTGATTTTTAAGGGAGATTTTATTTAGAGGCGGCGCTTGTTGGCTCCGGAGTAGCGTCGTAACGACACTTTTTTTCTCCCCCCAGTCCCTTTTGAAAGAGTTTGACCAGGGCCAGAGTTGGTGCTGGGGGGTCGCTTGTTTAGCTTAGTAATAACCTGGGGGGTGTTTGCTGCGCTTTTTTTTTTAAATATCTTTTTTCCCCCAATTTATTTTTTTTATTATTATTTTTTTCTACTACTCTGAATATCGCCACTGTCTCAATCAAAGATCTGACAGCCTTTCGAGATTTTTCCTTTCAGATCATGAACAAACTATATGTTGGGAATTTAAGTCCTTCGGTCACTGTCGAGGACTTGAAGCAGCTCTTTGGGGAGAGGAAGCTTCCAGTGGCCGAGCAGGTCCTGCTGAAATCCGGCTATGCTTTTGTGGACTTCCCCGATCAGAACTCGGCCATAAAGGCTATAGAGACTCTTTCTGGTAAGTGTGTGGATTTGATAAGTGATGCTGCTGCTGACAGGAAAACATTCCCAGCGAGTAAAACTGCAAGAACACAATAGGTCAGGGTGTCCGAAATGTGAAATATTAGTCACTGCTGCTTGTCTTTTTTTCTTTTTCTTTTGCTCGGGACAGTGTTTGCGATCGTGTGCCATCAGAGTTGAGGTGAACGCTCAGTCATGCACGCTCCAACATAAATTGGATAAATTATCGATCACAGGACACACTCGGGGATTTAGTGCCCGTTTGCTTCAAGAAAACACGGGCCGTCGAAACGCAATTAACGCGCACAATAACCTATATTTTGGAGATTCCGATGGTGCGGGGCGCTACTTTGCAATCACCCGCTGGAATGTATGGGATGGTCTGATGGTTCGGGTAGGCATAATTATTTTTCACTTATTTTTTATCTTGATTTTATTGAAGAGAGCAGAGTGACGCGAGCGCGGAAAACTTGTCAGATCCGTGTTCCTCTGATGTCTGGCTATGTTTTTACGAGGTGTCTTGGAGGTGGGTCACGGGGGTCCAGAGGAAAGAGCTCATAAACAGGTAGCTGAGGGGGACGAGGTGAGACGCTAATTCCGTGCTGCGCCAGGCCACTCATAATAGTAACGAAAAGCCGTGTTCAAGCCTCGCCGAGGAGCGCTTAAAATTCACTACCCGCCTAGATCAACACCGAGAAATAAGAGGCACCTACCTACAACAGAAAAAGTACAAGTCATTCTCCTTTCAAACCATCTCCTCTTTGATGTTGCATTCTTTACAGAGAGCAGAAAAAAATCCCTCATTGCACTGTGTGAGAGGGTTGTGGGAGTGGAAAGCATGGCTGCCCATTTCCCCCACACTATATAAGCACATCATGCTCTTTTTTTGCCGCCGATAACCCCAATTGTCACCTACAAAATATCACACTGGGGTTGTATTTATGTAAACATGTACACTTTGTCCGCCACCGTGCGCGCAACGCGCCCGTGCAGAGTACTTTTTCAGGGGTTGTCTGTTTGAATGAGGACGCACCTACTTGGTGAAGTGATTCAAAGTGTTGGTGTGTAGGCCTACCAGCGTACATTGTTACTGTTATGACACACAGCTAACGTTACACTATCAATTTTCGCCCCTACAGGTAAAGTTGAATTACATGGAAAGGTGATAGAGGTAGACTACTCTGTTCCCAAAAAACTAAGGTAGGCCCACAATCTGACACACACACACGCACAAACACACACGCGCACACACACACACACACACACACACACACACACACACACACACACACACACACACACACACACAC